>MU722586.1:112059-217398 GCA_026770625.1 Nicotiana glauca
ACAAGCTTGACCTTGAGTTTAGTCTAGGGTTCCACTCATAACCCTGATTCTCTTTCAGACTCATTCCGATTCTGTGAACCTAACCATCTTGGTTACTCTAATTTCTTGCTAGTTTTACAACAACTCTCTCTTGTCTCCGCATGCTTTTTATATGACATTCTCCTCTTTCAAAAGGACTTTGGCCATCCTGTGATTGATTTCGAGTCCCTTTTTAAAGGCGTCTGATTGAGTGTTGATTATTTTTCTTTAAACTAAGTTCCTCTTCACCTTTCTCGGTTAGATTCATTTGTACCAAGACTCAAACTTTGATTTTTGCTGGCTGTGATTGATTACCTTTCCTTATTTTTTGTCCAAACCGTCCACTACTAAGCTATTTCCTTAAATAATGCTCTATGTATTTTCCCATGTTATATTGCCTTGGAAAAGATTTTAAATCAAAGCCCTTTCCTTATTTATCATGCCCGTTTCAAATCATTCCCCTAACCAAAGGGAAACAGCCTGCAATTGATTTTCATATTATTTTCTTACCTTCTTCTTACCTGTTTTCTGCACTATAAAAGGGCCTACCCTTTTACACTTCCGACACAGCTTTTTCTGCACAAACATGCTTTCACACATTGGAATACTGAGTTTTCTCTTGATTAAACTACTTCTCATTTATAGTATTGAGCACTCTGCTTTCTACTCTCCTTTTCTCCTTTTTACCTTCTGAAATATTCTTGAGTTCTCGTGAACTCTCAAGTGTTCTGCTGCAAACTTAAGTCTGCTATTGCTGATTTCTTGTTGCTTGCTTACTCTGCTGTTCTTTTTTTTTTTTTTACTTCACAACTGGTATGTTTAGTTAAATAATGTCCCCTTCACTATGTGTTTACTGCTTAGTCTGTTATGCTTTCCTTCACCATGTGTTTATTTCTTAGTTTGTTATGCTTTCCTTCCTCATGTTCCTGCCATTAATATGCTTACATGAATTCCCACTTCCCTTTTTCCCCTTTATGTGTTGAGCCTGACTTGGGTCTGGTGGAGTCCTAATCATCATTCAGACTCATGTCTGACCCTTAAGGGTCTGCTCCTAACTTGTTTGACCAAATAAATGGTCAGGGGTGTGCCAGTCTACACCTATGGCTTGGTATGACAACCATTTGTTATGGTTCCCCAATCACTTTGCACTTACTCCTAGTTCTAAGTTCTGCCCCTATATTGCAAGCCATGCTTTGGGACCCTGGAGTTCCCTCTGAACTTGGATGCCTGAGGGCTGGCTATTCCGCACTGCACTATTCTAATTCTAAATGGGTATCTTGGGTTTAAGCAATGTTGGGAATTCCTGAAATTCCTTGGAACTTTGGAAACACCCTTGATAAAGAGAAGGCTTTGGAAATCTGGATCCCGGAGTTGGTTAAACACATGTTATTGGACATCAAGATTGAATTAGGCTGCTTGGATCCAGCTGTTAACTTTTGATGTATCTTTAATTTCCAGTTTGGTTTATTGAGTTTGTAATAATCTTTGTATGAAACTTGGGGAATATAGTAAAAGGGTGTGGGAGGGATTTTTACTTTCTTGCATCAATAAAGAGTAGATATCATGACTTTAGGACTTTAATTTTCTTACTAGAAATCCTACCTATAGGATTGCCTAATATTTCTGATTCAAAGTCAACATAGATGCCATGCCTATAGGGTTTAACATTTAATTATGCTGTAAGTCATCTAGAAATTCTGCCTATAAGGTTTAATGTTTAATCATATAGCAAATCACTAGAAATATTGCCTATAGGACTTAACGTTCATGTAATCAATGCATATAGAAATCATGCCTATAAGGAATGCATATGCATTAGGAAAACTGTAGGGTTAATTAACACAATAAGCTTTTACAAGTTCAATAACAGACTTTAGAAAATCAAAAATAGATATCATGCCTATAGGAATTTGCGTCAAACTCGACTGATTCGTTTTAAGAAATAAGAGTCTGTTAATTGGTCTTTAAACATCTTAATTCAGTAACGTTTTCAAAAGCCCCAATCTTTTAATAAATCCCTTTAAACCATTATACTTCTAACTTCTTCAAATCTGCATCTCTTTCTGAAACGGTTTCTTTCTAAACATTCTGCCTAAATGTTTTATTCAGTCCCTGAAACTGTCTTTTAAAGGTTCTGCAGCTTACTTTTCCTTAGATATTTCTGTCTTTGAAACTCTTTCGCAACCATTTTTGTGTTTTATGCTCGAACAATCTGATGATTCGTTGACTCATTTCTCAATTTACTGCAGTCCATACTCTCTTTTCAAAATTCTTCTGCATTAGACTACTTTTTTGAAACCAGTATTTTTAAAATCACTCGCTTAAAATACCTTAAAACCTGACAACTGTATCCAAGTTGCCTAATGCGGGCTTCCTGTCTAAATGTATGTATTGAACCAATCCATCTGCTGCTTAATTTTTAATTTTTAAATACCAGACCAATATGTGTAAAGGCATGCCAAACTATATGTTATCTGATTTACGGGGTTTATGTGAGCCTTGCCTGTTTGTTTGTTCATTCCCCCTACATGTTACTTGCTTTTTGAATGTCGATTAGAATTTTGTCCTTTAAACTCTATAAAGGCCCCATCCCTTACTTCCCCTTTTAGGATTAAAAGTCCTAATACCCCGGAACAGATAGTTTGGGACGGGTAATAGCATGCAGTAGGCAAAGGATACCATTCTGCGCGCCAATACCTTAACGGGGGGGGGGGGGGGGGGGGNAATAACACTATGCGTACAATCAGGTGTCGGTGTTGTGAGAATGTTCCATGTAATGTATAAACCTAGGACCCCCTTTCCCCTTTATTAGTATAATAATTTTTTCAACATTTTTAAAAGCTGTCCTGTCTTCAACTTTCGTTCCTTGTAATTCTTTTAAGATACTTGTACCAATTATTTAACCCCTTTCCTTTACTCGCGTATCTCTTCTTTAATCACAAAAACTATTTCCTTCCAAATTTTAGCACTTCTAAATCCTTTTCACATTCTTATTCGTAACCATTTCCCATGTTTGCAATGCTTGTTTGTTTATTTGTTTGCTTGCATTAAAGTCACAATTGTAGCATGGCTCCGAACCACACTAGTGAATGTTGAGGGGTGCCTAACACCTTCCCCTCGAGATAATTTCAAGCCCTTACCCGAACTCTGGTTTTTTATCTTTATTTCTTTTAAAGTGTCCCAATGCACTATAATCATTAGGTGGCGACTCTCCAAACTCTCAAAACCCAATTCCCAAAATGGGAAAAGAGTTGTCCTCCCAAATTTCGTGAACCCGATTTCGCTCTTTAGAAAAAAGGGGGCGTCGACAGCATGGGGACTCTACTGGGGACATTTTTAGGCTTTTACCATTATATGCTATTTGTGACTTAAATGCCTTTATTTCTTGTCTTTTATTTATTTCATCATGGAAACTAACTTGGCTCTTCATGTCTTTCCTTTCTTTCCTTTACTGCTTTATTATTTCAATATCGATGTAATTTCGAGCATTTATCGTAATCATTCATTTTAGGTACGTGAAAATACATGTCAATTTGCTTTATTCTTGTAAATTGCATCTTCTACATCATACTCTATTCGTGCCAAAACAAATCCTATAGCAACGCTTATAATGAGTGGTTGCACTCTTCCGATATTATCACCTCCTAAATTTGGCAAAGGCGTATTTGCGGTAAAACCAGTCGATCAACGGTGTTGTCGACAGTTTCGTGCCTTTTCCTCTTGAGTTGTCCGCTCAAGGGTACCAGTCTAACACTTCAAAATAGAAACCTTACTCCGTTAAACTATACATGCATTATGGTCAAACCTAGTCGAGTCAGTTATGTTGTCCAGATAATGACTCATTAAGATAGCCTTGTCCAAAGTCCACTTGGTTTCCTTGGAACCCAAACGGATGCCTTCACGTTCTGTGCATTATTTGGAGAACTTAAGTGCTTTGCAATGCTAATTATTGATTTAAATAGTCGAGTCTGGAGGGGGTAAGGGCTTACCACTCTGTTTTGCAGAAAGGCTCGAAATCCCCAGATTTTGCATGGTAACCCACATTAATCCAAGGCTGCTGAATTGGTGGAAAGACCTCCACTCCAGTGGTCAAACGCTCGTCCGCAAATACTTAGGGAATTTTCCTTCACTTCTAGAGAGCAGCCTGACAACAAAATCACAGAGGCTTCAAAGAAAATGCAGGCGGACATCTGGCCCGAGCTTATTTGCTGCTAGGACAGCGCGAGCTGGTGAAACTGTTCAGGGGAGACAAAGATGCCAAATCTGGGGAAGGTCCTTCTGGGACCAAGTAGTTAGGAATCCTTTATTTTGATTCAACGATGTAATAAGGCCAAAGGCCACTAGTGACATCTACTTTCTGTTATTTAGAGTTGTTTTGGATTTGTCTTATTTTTATCAATCAAATGAGACATTTAGCATTATAAGTTCTCCAAAACTATCTGTCGCTAGGCCTACCTCGGGCACAATGAGGCACCCAAATTAGGATGCGATTTATATTCCCGCACAATGTTTTTAAATACTATAACACTTTTTCCTCAGAACTCGCACTAACTTGTTACCTTTTTTTGTTTGTTTTATTTTATTTTTATTCCCCTCCCCAAAGGTTAGTTCGTGCATTCTGGCACCATCAACATATTCTACAAGATCCAAAGGCCCTCCACCTCCTCCTCCTCCTCCTCCTGCCCGGAACAAGTGCAAAGGAAGAATGGAAACCACAAGTGCTAGAAAGGACATTGAAAAGGAAGAAACTTCTCAGGGTACCCCAATTGCTAAGGGAACTACTGCTCATCTTGAACAGAAATTGCTGAAATTCCAGGAAGAGTTGGACCAAGTTCGGAACTTAGCAAGCCTATCATTCTCTCTTGCTACTCCTGATGTCAACACCCAAACCCCCGCACCTCCACAAAATGCCCCGTAACCACAAATACAACCTACCCACGCTCAAACCTGCAACAATTCTCCATTACTCATTCCCGAGTCACCAAACACCACAAACAACCACCTCATAACACTCCTATATTTGTGGATACCATACCTCACTATACCTAACCGATCTTGAATGCACCGGAGGCTGATGACAAAGAATCCCTCATCAGGAACTTAGCAGCTGAGCTCAACAAGTTAACTAGTCAGGTCCAGGGTGTCGAAGGTAGCAAAGGCATTGAGGGGCTAAACTATGAAGACTTATGCATTCAGCTAGATGTTGAACTTTCGGAGGGGTACAAACCTCCAAAGTTTAAAATGTTTGATGGATCTGGAGATCCCAGGGTTCACCTGAGGACCTATTGTGACAAGTTAGTAGGGATTGGAAGAGACGAGAAAATCTTCATGAAGCTCTTCATGAGGAGTTTGAAAGGAGATGCACTATCCTGGTACATCAGTCGAGACCCCAAGAAATGGACGAATTGGGTAGGTATGGCAACCAACTTCATGGACAGGTTCCGTTTCAACACGGAGAATGCACCGGATGTGTTCTACATACAAAACTTGAAGAAGAAGCCCACCGAGACATTCCACGAGTCTGCTACTCGTTGGAGGTCAGAAGCTGCGAAGGTCAGGCCAGCCCTGGAAGAAGAACAAATGAATAGGTTCTTCGTCCGGGCTCAAAATCCCCAATATTATGAAAGATTGATGCTGATCGAGGGTCAAAAGTTGTCTAATATCATCAGACTCGGAGAAAGAATCGAGGAGGGCATCAAGAACAATATGGTAACAAATCTTGAAGCATTGCAAACCACCAATAAAGCTTTACAAACTGGTGGCGCTTACAAGAAGAAAGATGTAAGTGCCGTGATGATCTTACAGGGAGCCAAATCACCACCAAAATACCACACCTACCAATCACCTCCACTCACATATCAGCCTATCCCAAATTACCAAGCACTCGCACCCTCCTATCACATTTACCAATCTACCCCACCTCTCACATATCAACCCACTTCACCCAGATACTCTCAACCAGCACCTGTTTACCAAGCTTATAACACTCGACCCACTCACTACCAATTGCCACCTACCCGCCAAAATTTCCCAAGGTCCAGACCAAATTTTGATCGAAAAACGCCCAGGCAGTACACAGCCATTGCTGAGCCAATCGACCAATTATATGAGAGACTCAAAGCTGCCAGTTATGTCACTCCTATCCCAGCCAAAACACCAAAAAATCCCTCACAGTGGATCAACCCCAACAAGACTTGTGCGTATCACTCCGGCATGAAGGGGCACACCCTTGACGAGTGCCATTCATTAAAAGACAAGATTCAGACTCTGATCGACAACAAGG
The DNA here is from genome assembly GCA_026770625.1 of Nicotiana glauca. Taxonomy (NCBI): domain Eukaryota; kingdom Viridiplantae; phylum Streptophyta; class Magnoliopsida; order Solanales; family Solanaceae; genus Nicotiana; species Nicotiana glauca. The sequence continues at coordinate 118,361 of MU722586.1, forward strand.
TCATTGTAGCAAAGGAGCCTGCTCCTAATATTTGTAACAACCCCCTGCCTGACCACAAAGGTGATGATGTTCATATGATCGAGATCGAGGACGATTGGGACCCCAAAGGGTCGATAGGTTTGATTGCTGAAGGAGATGAACCAAAGAAGCCAGCAGTTACCCTTAACCCAATTGTTGTGCATAATCATCCCTCCAAGGATAATGAAGTAAATATGTATGTACCACTTGAATTTGAAGCCTATCCTTCTGCAAAGGTGTCTGGGCCGATCGAAGTTGAGTTTGGGGTTCCAAATGCACCTACACCCTTTGAAGTTGCTGTATTGCCACCAAGGGTGCCTATTCCAGTAGCAATGGCTGACATAACACCATTCCGCTCGAATGTCGTAACATGGGATTACACTACCGAAACCAGGAGAAAAGGAAAGACCAGAACAGGAGACATGATCGCCGCACAAGGAATGACTAGGATAGGGAGGGTTTACACCCCAGAGCACTTAACCGAGTCCAGTAAGCAAACCTCAGGACGGCCTATTGAGACTAGACCTGACGATCTTTGGAGAAAAATATAGGCTAAGGAATACTCGGTTGCGGAACAGTTAAATAAAACACCAGCACAGATATCTATCCCTGCTCTTCTGCAAAGTTCAGATGATCACAAGAATACCTTAATAAAGATACTGAGCGAATCCTATGTGCCCAGCAATATAACCGGAGGAGAGATGGCGAATATGGTGGGGAAAGTGCTGGAAAGCCACAAAATAACCTTCCAGGAAGATGAATTGCCACCAGAGGGTTTGGGTCATAACAAGGCGCTGCACATCACTGTGCAATGCGAAGATTATTTCATCACCAGAGTCCTGATCGATGGAGGATCTAGCCTCAACATATGCCCACTTGTAACTCTCATAACTTTGGGAAAAGGCCTGCACGAGATCAAAGATGGGGCTATCAATGTCAAAGCCTTCGATGGGTCCCAGAGATATACTATTGGAGAAATCAACCTGTGCTTGCAAATGGGACCAACGTGGTTCGACGTCGACTTCCAAGTAATGACGTCCCGGCATCCTACAACCTGCTGTTAGGACGCCCCTGGATCCACGATGCTGGAGCCGCAGCATCGACCCTACATTAGGCAGTAAAGTTCGAATGGAATCACCAGGAAGTGATCATTCATGGCGACGGTAGTAATCCCATATACAGTCGCCAGACCATCCTAATGATCGGAAGCAGAAGGAGAGTAGGCGGAGAGACATACCACTACATCGAAAGGGTCAACGCTGTAGACAAAGACAAGTGGTAGGATAACAAGATTGAAAGCATCCTAAATTGGTGCGGGTACGAGCCTGGAAAGGGACTCGGCAAGAACCTTCAGGGAATTACTAAGCCCATCATATTGAAAAAGCATGGAACTACTTTTAGCTTAGGCTACGACTATACTTGGGAGGAATTCCAAAATTGGTCGCCACTATGGCGCGGCCCCTACTATCCGTTGGAGTTTCCGATACCTAGCCTTGATCAAACCTTCCAGCTGGCAGATACTATATATGGGTCCGAAGAAGATGAGACATTGGCATCCATGAAGAATTTGTTCCTAGAGGATGATGATATGGACTGTTGTGTTCTTTTTTAGGAGGACGGGGAGGAAGGCCCTTCCATACAAGCCGCAAGCAAAGGAGATCGCCTCAGCAATTGGTCAATTAGGACCGTCAGGGCCCGAAAAGCTTCGGGGTAGCAAGGCTAAACAAATGCACCATGCATCTCATTTTTAGCTTACTTTACTAGTTGATTTTCTTTCCACATTGTCGTTATTTCAAAAAGAGCTCTGATGCTTCAAACAATTATGGATTCAATCAAAGCATTTCAGTTTATCATATATATCTTGCTTATTATTTTGTCTATCATTTTCCCTATTTTATACAACATTACTATAACTTATCTTGACGATGAACCAACGACTGTGACTTGCAACGAAACAACGCAACGAAAGGAAATAGACTCAGAAGAAGACGAGATACCCGAAGAGGTCGTCAGAGAAGTTGAGAATTTTGAGAATAGACCTAAGTCCAACCTGGAAGAAACTGAGGTCATAAATTCGGGAGATGTAGAGAATGTCAGAGAAACTCGCATCAGTGTTCACTTGTCGCCATCAGAAAAGGAAGAATATAAGGAAATTTTGAAAGAATATGAGGACATATTTTCCTAGTCGTATATTGATATGACTGGCCTCAGCACGTCCATCGTAGCTCACAAACTACCAATAGATCCAGCCTATCCGCCGGTAAAGCAGAAGCTCAGGAAGTTCAAACCCGATATGAGTTTGAAAATCAAATAAGAGGTTACTAAGCAGGTCAAAGCCAAGGTTCTCAGGGTAGTGGAATATCCAACGTGGTTAGCTAACATCGTGATAGTACCAAAGAAGGATGGGAAGGTCAGAATCTGTGTCGACTACCGGGATCTCAACCGGGCCAGTCCCAAAGATGACTTTCCCTTGCCAAACATACACATTCTTATCGACAATTGCGCCAGGCATGAGTTGCAGTCTTTTGTTGATTGTTTCACTGGGTATCATCAGATATGGATGGATGAGGAGGATGCTTAGAAAACGACTTTCATCACTCTGTGGGGAATGTATTGCTACAAAATGATTCCATTTGGGTTGAAGAATGTCGGCGCCACCTACATGAGAGCCATGACTGCTGTCTTTCACGACATGATACACAAGGAGATCGAGGTATATGTGGATGATGTCAACGTTAAATCCAAGAAAGCCGCTAATCATAGGGAAGATTTGAGAAAATTCTTCAACAGACTGAGAAGGTACAACCTGAAACTGAATCCTGCCAAGTGTGCATTCGGGGTTCCTGCCAGAAAATAATTGGGTTTCATCGTGAGTCGTCGAGGAATAGAATTGGAACTATCAAAGGTCAAAGACATCCAAGAATTGCCACCACCAAAGAACAAAAAGGACGTGGTGAGTTTCTTGGGGAGACTCAACTATATCAGTCGGTTCACAGCCTAGTCCACATTCATTTGTGAACCCATCTTTAAAATGCTAAAGAAAGACGCTGCTACTAGATGGACCAAAGATTGTCAGAAATCCTTTGACAAAATCAAGGAAAACCTGTCAACGCCGCCAGTCTTGGTTCCTCCCGAGCTAAGAAGACCTCTATTACTTTACCTTGCAGTATTGGATGGAGCATTCGGTTGTGTCCTAGGAAAACATGATGAAACGGGGAGAAAGGAGCAAGCCATCTATTATCTCAGAAAAAAGTTCACCCTGTACGAGGCCCGTTATTCTCTATTAGAGCGCACCTATTGTGCTCTAACTTGGGTAGCTCAGAAATTAAGGCATTATTTCTGTGCCTACACTACCTATCTCATATCTAGGATGGACACGCTGAAATATATTTTCCAGAAGCCCATGCCCACTGGCAAGCTCGCCAAGTGGCAAATCTTGTTAAGTGAATTTGACATTGTTTACATGACTCAGAAAGCAATCAAGGGTCAAGCCATAGCAGATCACCTCGTCGAGAATCCTATTGGCGGAGAATACAAACCCTTCAAAATGTATTTTCCTGATGAAGAGGTATCCTTTGTAGGAGAGGATATTGCGGAATCCTATGATGGTTGGAGGTTGTTTTTCGACGCAGCCAAAAATTTTGTAGGAGTTGGCATAGGAGCAGTCCTAGTATCAGAAACCGGCCAACATTACCCGGTACCCGCGAAGCTCAGGTTCCCTTGCACAAACATCATGGCTGAATATGAAGCTTGCATCCTGGGACTCAAGATGGCCATTGACATGAACATTCAAGAATTACTAGTGATCGGGGACTCATACCTACTCATACATCAAGTTCGAGAAGAATGGGCCACCAAAAACTCCAAGATACTCCCCTATTTGCATCACACACAGAAGTTAAGGAAAAGCTTCACAAAGACGGAATTCCAACATGTCCCCAGGGTCCAGAATGAGTTCACTAATGCATTAGCCACTTTATCATCCATGATCCGGCATCCAGATACAAATTATATTGATCCCATCCCAGTAAGGATCTATGATCAGCCAGCTTATTGTGCTCACGTTGAGGAAGAAGCAGACGGAAAGCCATGGTTCCACGACATCAAAAGGTATTTGACCAAAGGGGAATATCCAAAACTTTCCAACGCTACTCAAAAGCATACACTTCGGAGGTTATCCAACAATTTCTTTCACAGCGGAGGAATCATGTACAAGAGAACTCCCAATTTGGGTTTGTTAAGGTGTGTCGAAGCAAAAGAAGCAACGAGACTATTGGATGAAGTGCACGCAGAGACATGCGGGCCGCATATAAACGGTTTTGTCTTAGCAAAGAAGATACTCCGAGCAGGTTATTTTTGGATGACTATGGAAATAGACTATATTCAGTACGTTCGCAAGTGCCATCGCTATCAGATACATTAGACATGATAAAGGTGCCTCCAAACGAGCTTACTGCAACTAGCTCACCATGGACATTTGTCGCCTGGGGAATGGATGTTATCGGACCTATTGAGCCTGCCTCTTCAAACGGGCACCGGTTTATCCTGGTGGCAATTGATTACTTTACTAAATGCGTTGAAGCAGCATCATACAAGGCAGTGACTAAGAAAGTTGTGACAGATTTCGTCCGTGACTGTATTGTTTTCCAGTTCGGAGTTCCAGAATCAATCATCACTGATAATGGTTCAAACCTTAACAGCGATCTGATAAAAGCAATGTGTGAGGCATTCAAGATCAAGCATAAGAACTCTACAGCCTACAGGCCTCAGATGAATGGAGCTGTGGAGGCAGCCAACAAGAACATCAAGAAGATACTAAGGAAGATGATCGAAAGTCACAAGCAATGGCATTAAAAGTTATCATTTTCTTTGCTGGGATATCGCATCACGGTCCGCACATCAACCGGGGCAACTCCCTACATGCTAGTTTATGGTACAGAGGCGGTCATTCCTGCCAAGGTAGAAATTCCCTCCCTAAGGATCATACAAGAAGCAGAGTTGGACGATGAAGAATGGGTAAAAGGTCGTTACGAGCAGTTAGCCCTTATAGATGGAAAAAGAATGAATGTAGTTTCCCACGGTCAATTGTATCATAATAGAATGTCCAGAGCCTTCAACAAGAGATTAAGCCAAGGAAATTCACACCAAGGTAGCTGGTGTTGAAGAAGATATTCCTACATCAAGATGAAGCCAAAGGGAAATTCTCTCCCAACTGGCAAGGTCCGTAGATGGTTCACCGAGTTCTAACTGGAGGAGCCATTATTCTTGCAGAAATGGACAGGGAAGTCTGGCCGAAGCCAATCATCTCAGATGCAGTGAAACGATACTATGTGTAACCATCTATGATTTCTTTATGATGTAATTTGAACTACGCCTGACCTGATTCCCATTTAATAGGGGATACATAGGCAGCCCTATGGGTTCGGTCACAGTTTAATAAAATTCCCATTTCCCCCTATTATTACCCTCAAAATTCTGAAGTTGGCCTTCAGTCGCTCATCACCAAGGATGTCACCTCAGTAAACAGGGGCAAAATTTTGAGGAGGACCCTCAAAATTCCGAAATTGATTCTTCAGTCATTCAGCGCAGCCGTCAAAAGTGACAACCGAGTAAACTGGGGAAGAATTTTGAGGAGGACCCTCAAAATTCCGGAGCAAGAAAGGTTGCAATGCTTTGAACCACGTCGTATTCATTGGTTCATTTAAAAAAAACTATTTTCTACTTACGTTATATTTGTTAAATCATGCATAACTATGACAGCTGCTGTTTAGCAGCGTTACCCCAATGATACGCAACGTCGGAGGCCACGGGAAAATGAACTAACCTTTCCCCCATTACAAAACTCACGATTTTTTCTTTGGATGCAGGCACCCAAGTCACAAAGTTACTAGACATGTTAAGCAATCACATTAAACCGTTGCACCTATTCGCATTTGCTACCCGTGCACAATATTCCCCAGTAGCCGCAACATCACAATCAGTTACCAGCAATCAGCTAAGAATTTTTATTACTATCTGCATTGCATAACGCTACCTTCCTGCCTTCCGAGACTAAGCGTTGTCTCTATCTACATTTCCAACATTGCATAAGGTTACTTTTCTACCTTCCGAGACTAAGTATTTTCTCCATCTGCATTTCTTGCATTCCATAAGGCTACCTTTTTGCCTTCCGAGACTAAGAGTTGTCTCCATCTGCATTATCTGCATTGTATAAGGCTACCTTCCTACCTTCCGAGACTAAGTGTTGTCTCCATCTGCATTATCTGCATTATATAAGGCTACCTTCCTACCTTCCGAGACTAAGCGTTGCATCCATATGCATTATCTGCATTGCATAAGGCTACCTTCCTACCTTTCGAGACTAAGCGTTGTCTCCATCTACATTATTTGCATTGCATAAGGCTATCTTTCTGCCTTCCAAGACTAAGTGTTGTCTCCATCCTGCATTATATGCATAAGGCTACCCTTTCTGCCTTCCGAGGTTAAGCTCTACCTCCACTTGCATGGCTGAAATACCGCTACTTTATCTTTCTTGCATGGCTGAAATACCGCCACTTTCATTTACATCTAGAAAATCGGCTGAAATATCGCCATTTTACTTATCATATCGGCTGATATACCGTTACTTTATCTTCCTTCCATGGCTGAAATACCGCCACTTTCATTTACATCTAGAAAATCGGCTGAAATATTGCCATTTTACTTATCATATCGGCTGGAATATCGCCGCACTGCATTTAAATTTTTCTATCGGCTGAAATATCACCATTTTACTTATCATATCGGCTGGAATATCGCTGCACTGCACTTAAATTTTTCTGTCGGCTAAAATATCGCTATTTACGCTTTCGTGTCGGCTAAAATACCGCCAAATCTTGCATTCGAAGGCACCATCTTCATAGCCCGAGAACTCCATGCCATGGCCTGAGGATCCCACTTTATATCTTGCACATCATTATTCAAAGGCATCATGGTTTGGAGGCACCATTATCATATCCCGAGAACATCATTTCAAAGCCTACGAATCCTTCAATTTTGCACTTCATGGCCCAGGACATCATGGTCTGAGGACGTCATCCTAACCGTGCAACAATAGCATTCATGGTCCGATGGGAACTTGCATCATGTTTAAGTTTATGCACAATATACACCTGTATTGCACACTTTCATGTACACCGACTAGCAATGGCTGTCTCAGCAGAAGCGACTCCGTTCCGGTTCTCGCAACCAATCAACGTAAAAATGCCACTTCTTTCCGAGCATCGCGTCCATCCTTTCAAACCTCCGTCGTCATGTTCCGTCATTGGTTCCTGAACTTCATACGGCCTGACTCCTGTAAAACCAGGGATATGTAGGCAGCTCTAAAATCAGAGCTCGGTCAAATTCTTTTCAAAACACCAATTCCGGTCAGAATTGGTCATCATATCTTTAAACGACAACTCTTTCATCCTTCCCGGGTAATGAGGTGCAGCTGTTGATGCCCAATTTTTTTGTATGTGTTTATACACCCAAATGTTCTCAAAATAGTATATTCATGCATATATAAGCATTCCCAAGAGTTTTGGTATTTTTCCTTAATTTTTAAAAGTTCTTAGAATCAGTTTGTTCTATATTTTAATAGTTCGAAATTCAATAAATACTTCCAGACTATCATTATTGGCAAATAATTTATTCTATTCTCATATTTATACCAAAATATAATTATGGTGATTTTTGTACATTTTTACAAAATTGCTCGTTATTTTAAAAAGCTAATTGCATATAAATGCAATTATAGCCTATTCTATGATTAATGGTGTTTTATAATTGTAAAATTAGTTCTAATATTTTTTAATTAATATATATTTATTATTAATTGGTTCAGGGAAAAACTGGCTATTTCAATTTTGGCCACATTTCATTTCAATTATAACCCCAATTCCATTACAATTTTTGCCTAAAAATCAACCTAATTTCAGACCTAATATCGGACCAGCCCAATCCCATTTAACCTAAACAAATACTCATTTAACCGACCGAACCCATAACCATTTTAATCCTAGCCGCTGATCATTTAGATCAACAGCCACCGTTCCCCCTTTCCTTTTTAATTCCAAACTACCCCCAAACCCTCCCAATTTCTCTCAAAGACGCCGCCTCTAATCCCTCATCTCTCTCAAACGCTCTCACCCACTCAAAACCCTAATCTCCTCCCTCGTCTTCTCCGATCAATCTCACCAGAGTCCATGGCTTCTCAGGCCATGGACGGCCTGTGCTCAACTTCCTTCCACCCCAAGCCTTGGTTGTCCGAGATTTCGAGGTCTGACCTCCATGGTCTTCAAGCAGATCCTCCACAGATCTGTGGTTCTATGGCCTCTCCGACCATCTTCCGACGTGTTCGAGCTTTAAGAGCCTAGCTATGGCTCAGATCTGTTCGAGACCAGACCCTTTCCGAGCTTTCTCATTTCTAGGGTTTTAGAGAAACCTAAAGCTATTCGAGGTTTTTCTATTTGTTTTCTCTTATATCTATGCTATATCTGTACTATATTCGATATTTCAAAGGTTTTCCCCAATTTTTTTCTTTTAAAATCATTTGATTTTCAAACTAGTGTTTCTGGAAAAAAAACTTTCTGATTGTTTTTTCTCTTTTCTTTATGTGTGTTTCATCTGTGTTAATCTCGTATGCTTCTTCTCTGCTACGCACATATTTGATCTTCCGCTTTTTCTTTCTGTTAAGCATGATCCTTTTATGCTTTGCATTTGTCCTGTGCCTTTAGCTTAACCTCGCGTGATTATCTCTGCTATGTGATTTTTATTGTATGTATCTCCTACTGGGTTCTTTATGTTTTGCTTTCTTTATCATATTTTTTACCAAGTTCTTCCAAAGCATGCTCCATCTATTGTTTTCCTAAACCTGTATCGCTTTTTTGCTTCTAAATTTGTTTGAGTAACAAGCTTTGCCTGAATGTATTCCCTACGTTTCAAACTTGCAGATTGTTTAAGAAAGAGACTACATAGTCTATTCTATTCGTTGTCTTCTCATATATGCATCTGATTTGAGTCAGAAACCCTAGTATTTGGGGGGGGGGGGGTTTGAACAAGCTTGACCTTGAGTTTGGACTAGGGTTCCACTCATAACCCTTATTTTCTTTCAGACTTATTCCGAGTCTATGAACCTAACCTTCTTGGTTACTCTGATTTATTGCTAGTTTTACAACAACTCTCTCTTGTATCAACATGCATTTTATATGACATTCTACTCTTTCAAAAGGCCTTTAACCAGCCTGTGATTGATTCAGAGTCCCTTTTTAAAGTGGTCTGATTGAGCATTGATGATTTTACTTTAAACTAAGTTCCCCTTCACCTTTCTCGGTTAGATTCATTCGTACCAAGACTCAAACTTTGATTTTTTCTGGCTGTGATTGATTGCCTTTCCTTATTTTTTTTCCAAACCGTGTTATACTAAGCTATTTTCTTAAATAATGATCTATGTATTTGCCCCTATTATATTGCCTTGGAAAATATTTTAAATCAAAGCCCTTTCCTTATTTATCATGCCCATTTGAAATCAATCCCTTAATCAAAGGGAAACAGCCTATAATTGATTTTCAAATTATTTTCTTACCTTCTTCTTACCTATTTTCTGCAATATAAAAGGGGCTACCCATTTACACTTCCGACACAACTTTTTCTGCACAAACATGCTTTCACACATTGGAATATTGAGTTCTCTCGATTAAATTACTTCTTGTTTATAGTATTGAGCACTCTGCTTTCTACTCTCCTTTTCTCCTTTTTACCTTCTGAAATATTCTTGAGTTCTCGTGAACTCTCAAGTGTTCTACTGCAAACTTAAGTCTGCTCCTGCTAATTTCTTTTTGCTTGCTTACTCTGTTGTTCTTTTTTTTTACTTCACAACTGATATGTTCTTAGTTTAATAATTCCTCCTTCACTATGTGTTTACTGCTTACTCTGTTATGTTTTCCTTCACCATGTGTTTATTTCTTAGTTTGTTATGCTTTCTTTCCTCATGTTCCTGCCATTAATGTGCTTACATGAATTCCCACTTCCCGTTTTCCCCTTTACGTGTTGAGCCTGACTTGGGTCTGGTGGTGTCCTAATCATCATTCAGACTCAGGTCTGACCCTCAAGGGTCTGCTCCTAACTAGTTTGACCAAATAATTGGTCAGGGGTGTGCCAGCCTGCACCTATGGCTGGGTGTGACCACTATTTGTTATTGTTCCCTAGTCACTTTGCACTTACTTCTAGTTCTAAGTTCTGCCCCTCTTTTGCAAGCCATGCTTTGGGACCCTGGAGTTCCCTCTGAACTTGGATGCCTGAGGGCTAGCTATTCCGCACTGCACTATTCTAAGTCTAAATGGGTATCTTGGGTGTAAGTAATGCCGGGAATTCCTGAAATTCCTTGGAACTTTGGAAACACCCTTGATAAAGAGAAGGCTTTGGAAATCTGGATCCCGGAGTTGGTTAAACACATGTTATTGGACATCGAGGTTGAATTAGGCTGCTTGGATCCAACTTTTAGCTTTTGATGTATCTTTAATTTCCTGTTTGGTTTATTGAGTTTGTAATAATCTTTGTATGAAACTTGGGGAATATAGTAAAAGGGTGTGGGAGGGGTTTTTACTTTCTTGCATCAATAAAGAGTAGATATCATGACTTTAGGACTTTAATTTTCTTACTAGAAATCCTGCCTATAGGATTGTCCAATATTACTGATTCAAAGTCACCATAGTTACCATTCCTATAGGCTTTAACGTTTAATTATGCTGCAAGTCATCTAGAAATTCTGCCTATAAGGTTTAATGTTTAATCATATTGCAAATCACTAGAGATCTTACCTATAGGACTTAACGTTCAAGTAATCAATGCATATAGAAATCATACCTATAAGGAATACATATGCATTAGGCAAACTGTAACGTTAATTAACGCAATCAACTTTTACAAGTTCAATAACAGGCTTTAAAAAATAAAAATAGATATCATGCCTACAGGACTTTGCATCAAACTCGACTGATTTGCTTTAAGCAATAAGAGTCTATTAATTGGTCTTTAAACATCTTAATTCAGTAACGTTTTCAAAAGCCCAAATCGTTTAATAAAACCCTTTGAACCAGTATACTTCTAAGTTCTTCAAATCTGCATCTCTTTCTGAAACGGTTTCTTTCTAAACATTCTGCCTAAACGTTGTACTCAGTCCCTGAAACTGTCTTTTAAAAACGGTTATGCAGCTTACTTTTCCTTAGATATTTCTATCTTTGAAACTCTTTCGCAACAATTTTTGTGTTTTATGATCGAACAATCTGATGATTCTTTTACTCATTTCTCAATTTACTGCAGTCCATACTCTCTTTTCAAAATTCTTCTGCATTAGACTACTTTTTTGAAACTAGTATTTTTAAAATCACTCGCTTAAAATACCTTAATACCTGACAACTGTATCCAAGTTTCCTAATTCGGGCTTCCTGTCTAAATGTATGTATTGAACCAATCCTCCCGCTGCTTAATTTTTAATGTTTAAAGATCAAACCAGTATGTGTAATGGCATGCCAAACTACATGTTATCTGATTTATGGGGTTTATGTGAGCCTTTCCTGTTTCTTTTTTCATTCCCCCTACTTGTTACTTGATTTTTGAATGTCGATTAGAATTTTTGTCCTTTAAACTCCAGAAAGGCCCCATCCCTTTCTTCCCCTTTTAGGATTAGAAGTCTTAATACCCCGGGACTGATAGTTTGGGACTGGTAATAGCCTGCAATAGGCAAACGATACCATTCTGCATGCCAATACCTTAACGGGGTAGGAAGGGTAGACATGGAGATGATGATTACACAATAACACTATACGTACAATTAGGTGTCAGTGTTGTGAGAATGTTCCATGTAATGCGTAAACCTAGGACCCACTTTCCCCTTTATTAGTTTAATAATTTTTTCAGAATTTTTTAAAGATGTCCAGTCTTCAACTTCCGTTCCTTGTACTTCTTTTAAGTTACTTGTACCAATTATTTAACCCCTTTCATTTACTCGCGTATATCTTCTTTAATCACAAAAACTATTTCCTTCAAAATTTCAGCACTTCTAAATCCTTTTCACATTCTTATTTGTAATCGTTTCCCATGTTTGCAATGCTTGTTTGTTTATTTGTTTGCTTGCATTTAAAGTCACAATTGTAGCATGGCTGCAAACCACACTAGTGGATCTTGAGGGGTGCCTAACACCTTCCCCTCGAGATAATTTCAAGCCCTTTCCCAAACTCTGGTTTTTTATCTTTATTTCTTTTAAAGTGTCCTAATGCACTATAATCATTAGGCGGCGACTCTCCAACTCTCAAAACCCAATTCCCAAAGTGGGAAAAGAGTTGTCCTCCCAAATGTCGTGAACCCGATTTCGCTCTTTAGAAAAAGGGGGCTCGACATGATATTGTTTTGAGCATTCCGAAGGTTGGAAAAAGTTTAAATGATGTTAAGGGTTGCGTTTCCATGTTTGGTTGAGGTGTTGAGGGCCTCGGCTGGTTGAACGAACATATTTTAGTTGAAACTAATTGCAAAAAATCTGCTGTGAGTGTTGCAGACTTTTGGCCTTTGCATTCGCGAGTGGGCTCTCACGTTCGCGACGGGTTAGGATGAGAGGCATGATGTTTGGCTTTCGCATTCAGATCTATGAGTCTCAGGTCACGATAGCGGGTGCGAATTAGCCTTCCAGCAGGTCTCCAGAGTTGACTAGGTAGTTGTTTCGTGCTCCCAGCCTAGTGCTTCTCCTTCCTATCTCTTTTAGATTTGTGTTAGTATTTGTTCAGACTATGTTGTCCTTTCTGATTCCAAGACGAGTTGTAGTTGCTCATGACTGGTGATACCCCGATATCGAGTTGTGTTATGTTTCTGCATTGTCTATTTTGACTTATATTATATAATTTTTAGCTAATTAATGACTTTAAGTTACTTATTATGAATTTCTTGTTGTTTTAAGATTTTTGTCGGCTAACCTAGTTTTACAATAGGCGCCATCGCGACCATGTCCATTTTAGGGTCGTGACAATTTGGTATTAGAGCATATGTTACATAGGTCTCACGACTCATGAGCAGGTTTAGTAGAGTCTCGTGGTTCGGTACGGAGACATCTATATTTATTCAACGGGAGGCTGCAAAACCTTTAGGAAAACTTCGTATTCTTGAATTCCTGTCGTGTGAATCAGTTGATTCAAGTACTAAACTTCTGTTGTTCAATTCTCTCATAGATGGTGAGGGCATGCACTACCGGTCAGTATAGACGGCCACCAATACCATCAGCTGGGGCCACTAGAGGCTGAGGACGCAGTTGAGGCCGTGAAGGGGCAGGGGTGTTGCCCGCACAGCAGCGAGGGCAGCACCTACAGATCCACCAACCACCCAAGTTCAGGATCAGGTCCCTATTATGGATGCACCAACAGCACCTGCTCAGGCACCGGCTGTGCTTATTGTGATTCTAGGCCTTCTGGAGGCCTTAGCCTAGATCTTATCAGTGTGCATTGGCCTGGCTCAGGTGGTCTCAGTTACTACAGTCGCAGCTACTTCTCAGGTCGGGGGAGGCACTCAGACTCCCGTCGCTCGCACAGCTGAGCAGGTCGTGCAGAGACTTCAAACACCGAGAGCACCTCCAGCCCAGCCGGTTGCAGTTGCTCAGGTTTATGTAGCTCCGGTTGTGCCCGAGGATGAGCAATTCATACTGAAGAAGTTTGGGAGACTCTAGCCTCCAACTTTCAGTGGTGCAGAAGGTGAGGATGCCCATGGTTTATTAGACAAATGTCAGAGGATTCTTCGTATTGGGGGTGTTTTAAAGACCAATAAGGTCTTGTTCACTACTTTCTTGTTTTCAGGGGATGCACTTAGATGGTAGGAGGCTTATGAGAGGTGTAAATCGGTTGACCCATCGCCCCTTTCTTGGCAGCAGTTCTCCATTATCATGCTGAAGAAGTTTTTACCTGAGTTTCACCGTGAGGAGCTGCGTAGGCAGTTCGAGTAGCTTCGTCAGGGTGACAGATCTATTTTGTAGTATGACATACGGTTCTCCGATTGGCTCGTCATGCGGTCTGATTGGTTCCCCCTGATCGAGAGAGGATCAAGAGGTTTATATATGGCCTCGATTATCAGCTTCAGTTGCTTATGACCAGAGAGAGAGTGTCTGGTGCTACCTTTGTTTAGGTTGTTGACATAGATCGACAAATTGAGATGGTTCGTGGTCAGGAAAGGTTTGAGCGGGAGGATAAGAGGCTTCCTGGGAGATCGAGCAAGAGATGCGTAGAAGATGTCCTCACCTATTTGAGGCTTCAGGTATGTTTCCTGACTTGTTCGAGGACGAACGTTTATTTTAGAGGGGGAGGATCTAACGACCCGACCGGTCATTTCATGATTTACCGCTCAGTTTCCCCCATTTTTGCTTCTTTATATGTTGTTCTATGGTATTTCATCGCATCGTGTTGGTTAGTTAGGATTCGGAGTGGTTTTATAGAGAAATGAGATACTTAGTCTCTTAAGTTGGCCTTTTAGCTGGAAAAGTCAATCGAAAGTTGACTTATGAGTAATCGATATCGTAATTTGGTTTTTCTAATTTAGATAGTTTTGTGAGGTAATTTCAGACTTAGGAGCATGATCGGAATGTGTTTTGGAGGTCCGGGGTAGATTTAGGCTTGAATTGGCAAAATTGAAATTTTAGGGTTTTCCAGTTGGTAGTGAAAATTTTGATATATGGGTTGGAATGGAATTCTTGAAGTTGGAGTATGTCTGTCGTGTCATTTGGGACGTGTGTGCAAAATTTCATGTCAATCGGAGAAGGTTTGATAGACTTTTTGATGCAAAGCGGAATTTGGATGTTTTAGAATTTCTTAGGCTTGAATCGGTGATTATTTGTTGTTTTGAGTGTTCCGAAGTTTGGAACAAGTTTGAATGATGTTATGGAATATGTTGTCATGATTGGTTGGGGTCTCGAGTGTCTCGGGTGGTTAAACAGATCAAATTCTTATTTTGAAATTTGCAGATTTTCTTCAGTTTTGTTGCAGACATTTTGTTCTTCGCGATCGCATACAAAGGTCTGCGATCGCGTTGGCCTAGTTGAGAAAAGGTGAGATTTTTTCTATGTGATCATAAAGGATAGGATAAGATTGTGGGTGGCTGTGAAATGGTTATTCGCGAATGCGGTTCAGGGTCGCGTTTGCGAAGAAGGGAAGGAGCCGGTGAGGAGTAAGCAGGTTGTTCTACGTGATCGCGTAGGTTTGCAATGCAAGTGCTTTGTGATCGTGTGGAGGTTTATGTATTATGTAAGGTTAAATGAGGTTAGTCAACATTTGTGCTTCGCGATCATGAGGCTACTTCCGTGATGGCGATTAAGGAATTAAAATCCCTGGGCAGAATGTTTAAAGAGTCATCTTCATGAATTTTAGGCTATTTCTCACCATTGTTGGCTGGGTTTGAAGCTTTTCGAGAGGGATTGAAGAGGGAATCGAAGGAAAACACTTGGAGGTAGGATTTTTGAAATCAATACTTGATTCTATGGCATTATTTCAATGATTAGGCTTGAAATTAATGGAAAAAGGGTTAAATATAGATAGGGCTTGATATTGGAAAGTGTAAATTGGGAATTTGAGGTGCCATTTGGGCCCGATTTTGATGTTCCGTATATCTATAGACTCGTGGGAGGATAAGGATTCGAGTGAAATGACTTTTGTTGAAATCTGAGATACTGGTCCAGGGGCCGGGTTTGGCCAATTTTGAGATTTTTGAGTAAATTTTGTTATTTTTGCATGGGTTTTGTTCCTTTAGCCTGTTTTGGTGTTATGATTCTGATTTTGGATAAATTCAGGGATAGTTGAAGCCGATTCAAGAGGCAAAGGCATCACAGACTAGAGTTTGGATCGGATTGAGGTAATTAATGATTGTAAATGTTGCCCTGAGGGTATGAAACCCCAGATTTCACATCGTTGTGCTATTCTGAGGTGACGCACTTGCTAGATGACGAGCGTGGGGTCATGCACTGTTGGTAATTATGACTTGGTCCATCCCGTACGACTATTGAGTCGCGTATTTAATTGGAAACTGTTTGATATTATTGTATTTTGGAAAGTGTTACTATGTTTGGGGCTAAATGTCGTGTTTGGGACCTTATGTCGACTGTTCGGACTCTTAGGGTCTTTTTACTACTGTTTCGTCATTGTGTTGATAATCATTACACTCATACATGCTATACTATCACTAATTTCATAACTCGGATTTTATTTACTCCTTTTTATTTTATAAATGATATTTTGAGCCGAGTACCTATTTTACTGTTAACCCGAGCGGCTTGAGTGAGTTCTGATTGAGTGAGGCCGAGGGCCTATGTTGTGAGCATATCATGGGATTGGGCTGCACGTCACAGCGAGTTGCACTGATTGTGACATATGAGAGGCCGAGGGCCTAATTTATTATGTTACGAGATGGCTTGTGATAGCACTTGGGCTGTAAGAGCCCCTTCTGAGTCTGTACACCCCCGTGAGTGTGGGTACCTAGTGTGTGTGATGTGATATTGCTCGAGCAACTATTATTGTTTCATGTTGTTGCCCGAGGGGATGATATGAGTGATTGTGAGGTAGCCCAAGGGGTTGGTTCTGTTTATATTATGTCTGAGGGGCGGTTTATGGTACTTGTTTTGCCCAAGGGGCTATTTACGTTTCTATCCTTTTACTCACTTTTTTCATCACTCATTTCAAACTATTGAAAAATCTATTATAATGTTTTACTGAACGTAGTTGTTTTTTTGAGTTTTATTGCTTTTTTGCATTGTTCTGGACTTATATTTTTATGCTGTAGCGTTAGGACGTAGTTTACGTGTTTTTTTACTAATCAGCTTCCTTTACTTTTTTTACTTACTGAGTTGGTATACTCATATTACTCCCTGCACCTTGTGTGTAGATCCAGGAGTCTTGGGTCGTGATAGCGAGTGTTGATTAGCCTTCCAGCAGGTCTCCGAAGTTGACTAGGTAGCTGCTTGGCATTCACTGCCCTACGTTTCTCCTTCCTATCTTATTTAGCTTTGTGTTATCATTTGTTCAGACTATGTTGTCCTTTCTGATTACAAGACGAGTTGTAGTTGCTCATGACCGGTGACACATTGATGTCGGGCTGTGTTATGTTTCTGCATTGTCAATTATGACTTATATTATGGAATTTTTAGCTAATTAATTACTTATTATGAATATCTGGTTGGTTTGGGTTTGTATCAGCTGGCCTAGTTTCACAATAGGCGCCATCACGACTTGGTCCATTTTAGGGTCGCGGCAAGTTGGTATTAAAGCCTAGGTTACATAGGTCTCACGAGTTATGAGCAGGTTTAGCAGTTTCTCGCAGATCGGTACAGAGACATCAATATTTGTCCTCGGGAGGATGCAGAACCTTTAGGAAAACTTTATATTCTTGAATTCCTATCATTTGAATCTGTTAATTCTAGTACTAAACTTATGTTATTCTATTCTCTCACAGATGGTGAGGACACGCGCTACCGATCAGGATAGACGACCAACAGTACCACCAATTAGGGCCACTAGAGGCTAAAGACACGGTCGAGGCAATGGTAGGGGTAGAGCTGTGGCCTGAACAATAGCTAGGGCAGCACTTACAGATCCACCAGCCGCCCAATTCAAGATCAGGTCCCTGTTGTCGACGCTCGAATAGCACCCGCTCAGGCACCGGTTGTGCCTATTGTGATTCTAATCCTTCTGGAGGCCCTAGACTAGATCCTATCAGTGTACAATGGACTAGCTCATGCTATCTCAGTTACTACATCCGAACCTACTTCTCGGGCTGGGAGAGTCACCCAGACTCCCGCGCTCGCACACCTGAGTAGGTCGTGCAGGGACCTCAAGCACCGGGGGCACCTCTAGCCCAACCAGTTGCACCTGTCAGGGTTACGTAACTTCGGTGATGCCAAAGGACGAGCAGTGCATATTATAGAGGTTTGGGAGAATCCAGCCTCTGACTTTCAGTGTTGTAGAGGGTGAGGATGCCTAGGGTTTCTCGGACTACGCATATTTTTGAGACTAGTGGGGTCTCGTTCACTACTTTCTATTTTTTAGGGGCTGCACTTAGATGGTGGGAAGCTTACGAGAGGCGTGGGCCGATTGATGCAGTGCCTCTTTCTTGGAAGTAGTTATTTATTCTCTTCCTGGAGAAGTTTGTACCCGATTCTCGCAGAGAGGAGCTGCGCATGCAGTTTGAGCAGCTTCGTCAAGGTGATCGATCTGTTTCGCAGTATGAGATGTGATTCTCTGAGTTGGATAACCATGCGGTGTAGTTGGTTCCCACAGATCGAGAGAGGATCAGGAGGTTTATAGATGGACTCATTTATCAGCTTCGGTTGCTTATGATCAGAGAGAGAGTGTCTGGTGCTACCTTTGTTGAGGTTGTTGACATAGCTCGACAAATTAAGATGGTTCGTGGTCAGAAGAGGGTTGAGTGGGAGGATAAGAGGCCTCATTGTCAGGGTGAATTCAGTGGTACCCAAAATGTGGGCCGGTTTTAGCAGGGTAGAGGCCGCCCATTCACGCATGCTCAGTCAGCTCGCCCAGGTTATCATGGGCATTATTAGGCTATGGTTCTCACAATTCTCATCAGGTTCATTCCTCACTCAGTTCCCTTCCAGTACAGAGTTCGTCCTATGCTCCATCAATTCAGGGCTCTTCTATGCCTGGCTCTTCTGCTAGTCATCCCGGTGCTAGGGGTTCCCTTCAGTCCCCATCTCTAGTACCAGGGAGTTGCTATGAGCGTGGGGAGTTGGGTATATGTAGAGGCAGTGTCCTCATCATTTTGGGGGTTCATCTAAACAGAGGAATCAACCCTTGACTTCAACACCAATTACTTTACCCCGCCCAGCTAGCTAGGGGTAGAGGACAGTCAGCTAAGAGTCGCCCCAAGAGGGAGGTCGATCAGGTGGCAGTCAGGCCCGTTTCTATGTACTTCAAGCTAGACCCGATGCTATTGCTTTACATGCTATGATTACAGGTATTGTCTCAGTCTGCCATAGAGATGCCTCTATTTTATTTCATCCTGGCTACACTTTTTCCTATTTGTCATCATATTTTTCCCGTTATTTGGATATGCCCCACAAGTCTCTTGCTTCATCCATTCGTGTATCTACTCTGATGGGTGATACCGTTGTTGTAGACCACGTATATCTGTCGTGTGCGGTAACTATTGGGGGTCTAAAAACCTAAGCAGACCTTTTATTGCTTTGTATGGTGTATTGGGCATAATTGGCTATCTCCATGTCGTGCTATTCTAGATTGTCATGCTAAGATAGTGACATTGGCCATGCCGGATGTGCCACAAATTGAGTGGAAAGGTTTTCCTGGTTTTGTCCCTAGTAGGGTGATTTCGTTCTTGAAGGCCCAACAAATGTTTAGGAAATCGTGCCTTATACTTAGCCTTTGTGAGGAATGTCAGTACCGAGACTCTTAGTATTGATTCTGTTCCAATAGTGAGCAATTTTTTTGATGTGTTTCCTGTAGACCTACTGTGCACGCCACCGAACAAGTATATTGATTTCGGTATTGATCTACTGTCGGGCACTCAGACCATTTCTATTCCTCGATATTGTATGGAACTAGCGGAGTTGAAGGAGTAACTTCAAGAACTCCTTGATAAGGGGTTCATTCGGCCTAGTGTGTCGCCGTGGGGTGCGCCTGTCCTATTTGTGAAGAAAAAGGATGGCAATATGAGGATGTGCATTGATTACATAAAGTTGAACAAGGTCAAAAAAACCAGTATGCTTTGCCCCGTAACGATGATTTATTGGACAAACTTCAAGGAACAAGGGTGTTCTCCAAGATTGATCTCCATTCAGGGCATCACCAGTTGAAGATCAGTGACTTGGATATTCATAAGAAAGTTTTCAGGATCCGATGTGGTCATTATGAATTCCTTGTTATGTCTTTTGGGCTGACCAATGCCCCAGCAACATTCAAGTATTTGATGAACAACGTGTTTCGGCCCTATCTCGACTCATTCGTTATTGTTTTCATTGATGATATTTCGGTATACTCACATACTTCGGAGAAGCACACGGAGCATATGAGAGTTGTGTTGCAGAGATTGAACAAGGAGAAGCTTTATGAAAAGTTCTCCAAATGTGAGTTTTAGCTTAGTTTAGTGGCTTTCTTGGGGCACGTGGTGTCTAGTGAGGGTATTCAAGTTGATTCGAAGAAGATAGAGGCGGTTTAGAGTTGGCCCAAACCATTCTTAGCCATAGAGATTTGCAATTTTCTTTGTTTGGCGGGTTATTACTGTCGGTTCGTTAAGGGATTTTCATCTTTGCATCATCATTGAGCAAGTTGACTCAAAAGGGTGTGCCTTTTATGTGGTCAGATGAGTGTGAGGTGAGATTTTAGAAGCTCAAAACTGTCTTGACCACGACTCCAGTGTTGGTTCTGTCATTAGCTTTAGGTTCATATATAGTGTATTGTGATGCTTCAAGAGCGGGTATTAGATGTGTGTTGATACAGGAGGGTAGAGTTATTGCTTATGCTTCTCGATAGTTGAAGCACCATAGGAAGAACTACCTCATTCATGATCTAGAGTTGGCTGCCACTGTTCACGCATTGAAGATTTGGACGCATTATTTGTATGGTGTCTCTTGTGAGGTTTTTACTGATCATCATAGCCTCCAGCACTTGTTCAAGCAGAAGGATCTCAATTTGAGGGAGCGGAGATGGTTGGAGTTGCTAAAGGACTATGATATTACTATATTGTACCATCCAGGGAAGGCCAATGTAGTGGCCGATGCTTTGAGTCGGAAGGCGGTGAATATATGTAGTTTGGCATATATTCCTATTGGGGAAGTACCTCTCGCATTTGATGTTCAGGCCTTGGCCAATCAACTTTTGAGGTTTGATATTTCGGAGCCCAGTCGAGTCTTAGCTTGTGTGGTTTCTCAATCTTCATTGTTTGATCGCATCAGAGACTGCCGGTATTATGATCCTCACATATTTGTCCTTAAGGACTGAGTTAAGCATGATGACGCCAGAGATATGACTATTGGTGATGATAGAGTATTGAGGATGCATGGCCGGATATGTGTGCCCAATATCGATGGGCTTTGGGAGTTAATTCTGGATGGGGCCCATAGCTTGCGATGTTCTGTTCATTCGGGCGCCGCAAAGATGTATTAGGATCTGAGACAGCGTTATTGATAGAGGAGAATGAATAAGGCTATTCTGGTATTCTGTAGCTCGGTGTCTGAATTGTCAGCAGGTAAAATATAAGCATCAAAGACCGGGTAGCTTGCTTCAGCAGATGGATATTCCAGAGTAGAAGTGGAAGCGGATCACCATGGACTTTGTAATTGGGCTCCCACAGACTTTGAAGAAGTTCGATGCTATTTAGATGAGTATGGATCAGCTGACCATGTCCGCGCACTTCATTCTTGTGTGAACTACCTATTCTTCGGAGAGGTTGGCAGAGATCTATATCAAAGATATTGTTCACTTGCATGGTGTCCCATTCCCATCATTTCAGATAGAGGTACACATTTTACTTTACAGTTTTGGAGGGCTGTGCAGATAGAGTGGGGTACTCAGGCCGAGTTGAGAACAGCTTTTGACCCTCAGACGAACGGGTAGTTCGAGCACACTATTCAGATATTGGAGGACATGTTGTGTGATTGTGTCATTGATTTTGGTGGTTCATGGGATCAATTTCTACCGCTCGTGGAGTTTTCTTACAACAACAGTTATGAGTCGAGCATTCAGATGGCTCCATATGAGGCTTTGTATGGGAGACGGTGTAGATCTCTAGTTGGTTTGTTTGAGCCGGGTGAGGCTAGGCTTTTGGTTACAGACTTGGTGCAGGATACTTTAGACAAGGTAAAGGTGATCTAGGAGCAGCTTCGTACAGCGCAGCCAAGACAAAAGAGTTATGCTGACAGGAAGGTTCGTGATGTGTCGTACATGGTTAGGGAGACGGTTTTATTGAAGGTTTCACCCATGAAGGGTGTTATGAGATTTGGGAAGAATGCTAAATTGACTCCTCGATTCATTGAGCCTTTTGAGGTGCTTCGGAGGATTGGGGAGGTATCTTATGAGCTTGATTTACCACCCAGCTTATCGAGTATGCATTCGGTATTTCATGTTTCTATGCTCCGGAAGTATATTGGCGATCCGTCCCATGTTTTGGATTTTAGCACAGTTCAGTTGGACAGTAATTTGACTTATGATGTGGAACCAGTGGTTATTTTGGAGCATCAGGTTCGGAACTAGAGATCAAAGGATATAGCTTACGTGAAAGCACAGTAGAGAGGTTGGCCAGGGGAGGAGCCTTCTTGGGAGACCGAGTGGGAGAAGCAGAGCAGATATCCTTACCTATTTGAGGCTTCATGTATGTTTCTTGACTCGTTCGAGTATGAACAATTGTTTAAGAGAGGAAGGATGCAACGACCCGGCCGGTCGTTTCATGAGTTACCACTTCGTTTCACCTATTTCTGCTTCTTTATATGTTGTTCAGCTGTATTTTACCGCATTGTGTTGGTTAGTTTGGGTTCGTAGTGGTTTTGTAAAGAAATAAGACACTTTGTCACGACCCCAATCGCGGTCGTGATGGCGCCCAACACAAATGCTAGGAAAGCCCGACCATATAACACTCACAACTCAACCACACAACCCATTTCAATTTTATAGCATTAAATTATCAAATAGTATAGTTTTAACCAGTGATAATAGACAGAAATAATACAGAAATCATAACAACTGCCAATAAAACTCCCGAAGACCTGGGGTCATGAGTCTAGAACCTCTAAGATGAAAAAAATAATAAATTCTCAGTAATACTGATGTTCACAACTGCGGAAAATATAAAGGGATAGTGGACGATTCGGGTCCTGCAAACGTCAGGCAGCTACCTCGACAACTCCTGAGAAGCTCCGAAGCAGTAAATAGCTCAACTATGCTCCCGAGACACCTGAATCTGCACACATGGTGCAGGGAGTAAAGTGAGTACTTCCAACAATGTAAAGCTAACACTAACAATTTAGCATAGTTAACGGTGAAATGGCAACAAGACAGAAACAACTAGATCAGAAAAACATCAAAACATGAATGCAATGCAATGCACATGACCGCTATGGCGTACAGCCCGATCCATTTGGGTACCCGCGCTAACTGTGGGGGTTCAGACTCTGGAGGGGCTCCTAGAACCCAAGCGCAATATCATCGTAGCATTTGCTTCGGCGTGCAGCCCAATCCACAATCAGTCCAGTTATATGCATGCAAGCCACACGGGCATAGCCACATTTATCATTTTCAGTTCCAATTATCAGGGATTATAGCTTAAGTGTTTAAAACTTTAGAAATTTACTAATCATTTCGAGACAGTGTTTAACTCAGGACTGATATCAGGAAAACATACTAAGCATCATGGAAACAATGATAATAATCCTTAAGGGATCCAAATAATCGGCACGCAGCCCAAATATGCTCATAGCAATCCAAGTAGGATGTTTACCAATCAATTTCTAGTCAAAGCACATTATGAACATCACTCAGACGGACTAAGCCATAGTCCTCCAATCACAAATGACCCAGCACTCATCGTAGAGTATGTGTCTCGCCTCAATATAGCGTCACAGTGTGATATACCGAGGTTTCAAACCCTCAAGTCATCATCTACATCTATTACTCACCTAAAACCGGCCACAAGGCTAGTCTGCTATGCCTTTAACTCTCGAATCCACCTCCTCGCGTGTCGAATCTAGTCAAAACCACAACGAATACATTACAATAGGCTAAAGGAACAATACCCAATCGAAAGCAATCGAAAAATAGCAAAAATCTCGAAACTAACAAAACCCGAGCCCCGGGTCCGCCTCTCAAAAAATTACAAAACTTACATTACCATATTCCTCGTCTCGCCATGAGTTCATACATACCAAGAACTCCAAAATCCGAGCTCAAATGACCTATCAAATTCCAATTTGAAATATCAAAACTCAAGCCCTAGCTTTACCCCTTTTTGGTGAATTTCAACCAATTTCCATATTAAATCTAACATAATCTCATGCATTTAGGCTACGGAACTTACCTCCAATAAATCCTCCTTGAATCCCTCTTCAAAAATCGCCTCAAAGCTCTCAAAGCTTGCTAAAAAATGGAGGAAAATACATAACCCTCGCGGATGAAATGTTCAATAAAAACCCTTCTGCCCAGGCCGATTTTCTCTTCTGCGGTCCCGCTTCCGCGTATGCGGAACCGCTTCTGCGGCCAAAAATCTACGTTTTCAGTTCTCACTTAAAAGCCAAACTCCACTTTTGCAACTCAAACTCCGCTTCTGCGGTTCACCCTCGACCGCTTCTACGGTTCGATTTTCGCTCCTGCGGACTCGCTAATGCGGACCAAGTTCTGCTTTTGCGGACCTTCTCAGCCCATACCAAAATCGCTTCTGCGCTCATCAACCACATCTGCGGAACCGCTTGTGCTGTCCCTTTTCCGCAGATGCGGAAATGACAGAACCAGCAAACCTCTTCCATGCAACAAACTCCAAATTCACCGTTTAACAACCCGAAATAACCCCGAGGCCCTCGGGACCTCAACCAAAAGAACAGATATTATCTATTACCTTTTTAAAACTTTCTCAAATCATCAAATCGCTATAGTTAACATCAAAAATCATCAAATTTCACCAAATCAAAGCCTAAGTTTCTTAAAAACTTCCAAATTGCACATTCGATCAAAAATCCCACTAAACGATGTCTGAATGACCTGAAAATTTGCACACATATCCAAAATCACCCAACGAAGCCACAGCAACTCTCGGAATTCCATTCCAACCCTAGGATCAAAATCTCACCCATCAACCGGAATTCGCCAAAATTCTAACTTCGCCAATTCAAGCCTAATCCTACACCAAGCGTCCAAACTCAATTCCGATCGCACTCCTAAGTCAAAAATCATCCCTTGAAGCTAACCAAATCACCGGAATTCACATCCGAGCCTTCTAACTATATATTAAACTTCCAGTTGACTTTTTTAAAACAAGCTTCCTTCTAAGAGGCTAAGTGCCTTATTTCCAACTAAAACCAATTCAATTCTATTCGATCAACTCAAATACTGATATTGAAACATAGAACAACATAATATGGGGGAAATGAGGCGGTAACGCATGTGACGACGGGTTGGGTCGTCACACACTTTGTCACTTAAGTTGGCCTTTTAGTTGGAAAAATCAACCAAAAAATGACTTGTGAGTAACGATCTCGGAATTTGGTTTTTTTGATTTGGATATCTTTGTGAGGTGATTTGGGACTTAGGAGAATTATCGAAATATGTTTTGGAGGTCCGGGGTAGATTTAAGCTTGAATTGGCGGAATTAGAATTTTGTTAGTGGAAATTTTAATATACAAGTCGGAATGGAATTCCGGAAGTAGGAGTAGGTTTTTCGTGTTATTTGGGACGTGTGTGCAAAATTTTAGGTCATTCAGACAAGGTTTAATAGACTTTCTGATCAAAAGCGGAATTTGGAAGTTTTGGAATTTCTTAGGCTTGAATCCAATGATGATTTGATGTTTTGATGTTTTTTTAGCATTCCGAAGGTTGGAACAAGTTTAAATGATGTTATGGGATATGTTGGCATGATTGGTTGAGGTCCCGAGGGCCTCGGGTGAGTTTCGGGTGGTTGAACGAATCAAATTCTTGTTTTGAAAGTTTCAGATATTCATCAGTTCTATTGCAGAAGTTTTATTCTTCATGGTCGCATAGAAGGGTCCGCGATCGCGTAGGCCTAGTTAGGCAAAGGTGCGATTTGTTCTACGTGATCACAAAGGTCAGGATGCGATCGCGGTTAGCTGTGATGTGGTTATTCGTGAATGCGGTTTCAGGGTCACGTTTGCGTAGAAGGGAAGGAGCCGGTGAAGAGTAAGCAGGTTGTTCTATGCGATCGCGTGCGAGAGGCCGCGATCGCATGGGTTCGCAAACCCAGTGCTTTGCGATCGTGTACGGTTAAATAAGGTCAGTCGATATTTGTGCTTCGCGATCACGAGGCTACTTCCACGATCGAGATTAAAGAATTTAAATTCCTGGGCAGAATGTTTAAATAGCCATTTTCACAAATTTTTGGCCATTTCTCACCATTGTTGATCGTGTTCGAAGATTTTTGAGAGGTATTGAAGAGGGAATCGAAGGGAAACACTTGGAGGTTAGATTTTTGAACTCAATACTCGATTCTATGACATTATTTTACTGATTAGGCTTGAAATTAGTGGAAAATAAGGGTTAAATTTGGGGAAATAGGGGTTGATATTGAATAGTGTAAATTGGGAATTTGAGGGGCCATTTGGCGTACGATTTTGATATTATTGACAAGTATAGACTCATGGGAGGATAAGGATTCTAGTAATGTGACTTTTATCGAAATTCGAGACGTGGGCCCAGGGGTCGGGTTTGGCTAATTTCAGGATTTTTGAGTAAATTCGGTTACTTCTATGCAGGCTTTGTTCCTTTAGCCTATTTTGATGTTATGATTCTGATTTTGGATAGATTCGGGGTGAGTTAAGGCTAATTCGAGAGGCAAAGGCATCGTGGGCTTGAGTTTGGACCGAATTGAGGTAAGTAATGATTGTAAATGTTGTCCTGAGGGTATGAAACCCTGAATTTCACATTGTTATTCTATTCTGAGGTGACGTACATGCTAGATGACGACTGTGGAGTCGTGCACCATTGGGGATTATGACTTTGTCCATCCCGTACAACTATTAAGTCGCGTATTTAATTGGAAACTATTTGAAATTATTATATTTTGGAAAGTTTTACTATGTTTGGGGCTGAATGACGTGTTTGGAGCCTTGTGCCGACTGTTCGGACCCTCCGGGGCTTTTTACTACTGTTTCCTCACTTTTTTGATGATATTTACACTCAATCATGTTATGCTTTCACTAATTTCATAACTCGAATTTTATTTACTCTTTTTTATTTTATAAAAGATATTTTGAGATGAGTACCTATTTTACCATTAGCCCAACGGGCTTGAGTGAGTTTTGACTGGGTAAGGCCGAGGGCCTATGTTGTGAGCATATTATGAGATCGAGCTGCGCACCACAATGAGTTGTATTGATTGTGATATATGAGAGGCTAAGGGCATGATATATTATGCTACGAGATGGCTTGTGATTGCGCTTGGGCTGTAGGAGCCCCTCCGGAGTCTTTAAACCCCCAGTGAGCGCGGGTACCCAGTGTGTTTGATGTGACATTGTCCGATAGGTTGTTGTTGCTTCATGTTATTGCCCGAGGGGCTGATACGAGTGATTCTGAGGTAACCCGAAGGGCTGGCTCTGTTGATATTATGTCTGAGGGGTGGTTAATGGTATTGCTTTGCCCAAGGGACTATTTATGTTTCTATCCTTTTACTTATTATTTTTCATCACTCATTTAAAACTATTAAAAAATGTTTTAAAAGTATTTACTGAACTGAGGTTTTTTTTATTTTATTTTATTGCTTTACTGCATTGTTCTGACTTATATTATTACGTTGTAGCGTTATGATGTGGTTTATGTGTTTTCTTACTGCTTAGCTGCCTCTACTTTTATTACTTACTGAGTTAGCGTACTCACATTACTCCTTGCACCTTGTGTGCAGATCCAGGAGTCTCGGGCCGCGATAGCTGGTGTTGATTAGCCTTCTAGCAGGTTTATGGAGTTGACTAGGTAGTTGTTTGGCATTCGCAACCCAGTGGTTCGCCTTCCTATCTTATTTAGCTTTGTGTTAGAATTTGTTCAGACTATGTTGTCCTTTCTTATTCCAACACGAGTTTTAGTTGCTCATGACTGGTGAAAGCCCGATGCCGGGCTGTGTTATGTTTCCCCATTGTCTATTTTGACTTATATTATGGAATTTGTAGCTAATTAATGACTTTAAATGACTTACTATGAAGTTTTGGTTGGTTTGGGGTTTGTGTCGGCTGACCTAGTTACACGATAGGCGTATGATGACCGGGTCTGCTTTAGGGTCGTGAAAATTTTATTGATTACTAAACTAAACCCGTCTTATACTTTGTTTCGTACACATTAAATATTATTTTACATTACTTGATTTATAAATTAAACTCATTATTTTATTTGACACCTTACTTTATTCAAGATTGTTATTATGTTTTATGGTATCTAAATATATCTTTCATTCATCTAAATTAATATTTATCATGATTGCATAATACATGGTGGCACGTGGGTTTTGCCGTGCGAAGGTGATTGTTATTGTGGGCACGAGGTGCCATATGTGTATGATTTGGAAATTATGGTTCATGACTTGTAGTTTATGAGGTGTGGTGCCTTGGGGTAATACTTGTTGTAAGTCCATGCATTGGGAGCGGTTTGATTATTTGATTCTTCATCTATTTTTCCTTATTTAAGTTCATTCACATCTCATCAGTGTTCTGATTATATTGTTTCTTTTTGTTACTCATTTACTACTTGCTAGCATTTATGTTTCTATACTTCATTATTGGTTGTAAATCAATTATTTTTCTCCATTGTTCTTTCATTGATATTCTTTCCATTGTTAGCTTATGTATATCTTGAGTAGGTTTCTATGTCTAGTAGGTGTCTCGACTTGGCCTCATCACTACTCTACCGAGGTTAGGCTTGATACTTACTGGGTACTATTGTGGTTTACACATGTTACGATTCTGCACATTATTGTGTAGATCTAGGTATTCTGATTGTGTTGTTGAGAGTTGCATCTGTGTGGCAGGAGACTTCAACGTATGCCTGCTTAATGTTTGCCAACCTCGGAGTCACCATCTTACTTCATTATTCTATTGTTAAATAGTAATCCGAAATAGTATTGTGTTTAGAAATTTTAGTAGTGCATATGACTTCGTACTACCGATTTTTGGAAAATGTATAACTATTGGCCGCTTGGGGCTATACATGTCATTTAATGGCTCATGATAAATGATTAAACAGTTTAATTATGTTATTAAATAAGCTTGCATTAGGCTTACCTCGTCTTCGAGACTACGTGCCATCATGACATCCTAAGGTAGGAAATTCAGGTTATGACAAGTTGGTGTAAGACCTCTTGGTTTGTAGGTGCTACGAATCATAAGCAAGTTTAGTAGAGTCTTGTGGATCGGTATGGAGACGCTTATGCTTATCCTCGAGAGGCTACATAACTATTAGGAACCATTTCTTTCATTTCCTTATTATCTGGCATTGATTCAACTTGAATCATATATCTTATATCCCTTTACATCCACTCGCATATGATGTTGCGCGCTTGGTATCAGCTATTCTCTGATGATTTGTAATGCTGCAGATGGGCTACGATGATGCTCTATCATTGTCTTCAGGTATTATCCAGACAAAGAACGCAAACGTATTGGTAGATCTTCAATTTCTTAAGTGTAGGATGCAACTGGTTTGTGTATCTGATTGGTGGTGTACGAGATTATGAATGTTGGTAATGTGGATCATTGGATGTTGTGCCCTATGACTCCACGCCAAATGGGGGACTCTATTATCCACAATTAAATTTCTTGGGCAAGTGTCATATCAGTCTTGGGTCTGAGGTATATATGCAGTGTTGAGGGGTTCCTAGAATTTTACATGACTAAGATCTGAGATTTTCATGGGATGGTGCTAGAACTTGCGGTATACATGTATCATTGCTAAATCTACATTCTAGTATTGTAGATGTTAGAGAAACATCTTCAGATTCACATAAGGTCTCTTCACAGTAGGTATCTTAGTTGTAGCATAGTTGTGTCCTATAGAGGAAATACATCAATTTATCTATTTTCGAATGATGTTGTTCATGCTAGGGTTTTTCGCAATGATCTTTGACTTAGGATCACTATGTACCGATAAGGGAAAGTGTTGACCTCAAGACAAGTCAAGGAGGATTAGAAGAAATGGGTTAGCTCGGTGTTATTGGGTCAGCATAACAATAAAAGTAACTGGTCTTTTCGCGTAGTAATGCTTCACCAGCATTCTATGGTAATACTCTTGGTTTTGATAGCTTGCGTGACTTGGTTTAGTAAGGGAAAGTTCAGTTCTGGTGGCTTGGTGATGTGCATACTGGCCTAGAAAAGTTCTTAATAGTGTCGACCACTGCTTGACCACAACATAAGGAACTTGTTGCGTGTTATGATTTTCTCCTGGATTGAGTTCATGAGTTCTAGACAACATGGACGATTTTAGATGTTTAGTAGAATGTTAGAATTATCTGATACCATCTAAGAAGGGTTCGCACTCCAGAAAGCGCATTGTGTTTCGACTTGCGGCTGCCTAACTGGGATTACAGTAATTGCCTAGTTTATCGATTGTTGATGTCCAAATTTTGCTTCGTGGCATGAAAGAATTATAGAAGTACTTTGGGCCGACCATATGTGAGAAATGTTTTAGTTATTTGAGTATCGTAGTTGTGATCGGATATGGTGATTCTATTGTTCTATGAATTTGTAACTACGAAGGTTTTCGAGGGAGATAGCTCCATGGTTGTGAACAGTGAAGGTATGTTAAGAGTTTGGAAACTAATGGTATGTACTATAGATATGTTAATGTGGGATTTTTAGAGGTTATCGACCTACTTCAGAAGGATCAAAATTGATTTGGAGACTACTAGTAGGTCTAATAAGTATGTGTGTTCTAAATCGTGTCAGATTTATCTACTCCGCACAGTTATTTATAAGGGATATGTTATCAGTTAGGGTAGATCACATTCGTATTCTCATATGTCTCATGTGCTACTCTTCTATTCCACGATGGATTGTGATTTGTTGTTTATTTGCACACCGATATGGTTATGTTTGGGTTTTGTATCGAAATTCGAGTGATATTGCTCTTGGGATGTTGAATGGTTGATTGTGCCTTGGTTATGGTTTTTTTATTTCTGGTTTATATTGATATCCATACCTCCATAGTTATGGTCACGATATTCGTATGTTTGATATTGATATGCTTATGGTTAGTGATTGAAAGTATCATGGCTCGGCGTATTTTAGGTGGACCAGTGTTAGATTGTGTCATGCATCGCATCGGCGTTATACTAGAATATGATATTTTGTGGTTATTTTGTTTGTTTTATTTCCCCTTGTGTGGTAGATTGATAGGATTGCACTTCGTGGTGGCATTTGTTGAGCAGGTGAGATGGTTTCTTCATTTCCATTCTCTTCCCATCATTGGGCATATTTGAGTTATAGTTCATTGGTGCACAAATTGCATGGCATGTGGCTCTACGTAGGATTTTTGTGACAAGTTGGCCGAGTAGCTTGTAACGGATGAGGTGAGGTTATTGGGCCTAAAATGACTTCCATCAAATTTTATTAGGGTATGTTTGCAAGAATTGTGTCATTAGTCGGCTAACATTTTGTCTATAAGTCTTACCTGGCAAGAGAGCTCCACAACTTGTTGATCATATGGGTGGTTATGAGTTTATATGTTTCTTTCATCATTGGCAGTGTACAAAGGTTCAAAACATGGTTTTAGTTGATATGAGATTTATTATCGGTGTCGGGTTTGTTATCGAGCGGCTATTGCAAGTCGAAAGTTATTGCAATGAGTATTTAAGTTATGTCTTGAGATATAGCTATGGATTGATACAGCTTGTTTAGAGTTTTACAGTGCATAGATGCAAGAATCGGGTCATATAATGAGCTCCAAATGTTGGGGGTTTGGGTTTTAAGGTTTATGTACTAAGGTTGACGTAAGGATCCTTTGTTAGGTGGTGTCGCTAAGCTTATATGGATTGGGGTAGCATGGTATATCTCATTGTTATGTGCATGGTGAGGTTATATGGAGATTTGATGGCTTTGGAACGACTCTTGGCACGTTTGAGGAAGAACGTATGTTAAATGGGGGAGAATGTAACGACTCGATCGGTCATTTTGAGCTTTCGCGTTCCATTCGGTGGTTTGAGACTTTGAGTAGCTTCGTATTATGTATTATAATTTGCATGTACGGTTTGTTTTGGTTTTCGAGCGGTTTGGGATTGATTTGGAAGAGTGATTCTCGTTTGAGAAGCTTTAACTTGGAAGAATTGATCCAGGTTTGACTTTTGGGTAAACGGACTTGGAACCGGGTTTTAATTATTCCAATAGGTTTATATGATGGTTTTGGACATGCCCACAAAGTTTGGTTAGATTTTAATGAGTTTTGGATAAGTTTGGGTTGTATGATGATTATTTTCGGTTTCAACGTCGATTTGAGCATAAAGGTTACCATGTTTAACAAACGGCATTTGGTTCTTGTTTCAATTAAAACATTATATCCGTATCACAATCTTGGAACTACAGCAACTGAAATCATCAAGTTTTGAACATTTTATGAGGAATTTATGGTCATTGAATTGGGTTGTTAGATTGTTTCAGATTAATTACGAAATTGTCACTGAATTCGTATTTAAATATCTATACTATTTCCAAATATTGAAACCAACATATCTTCTTTATTATAAGGTCAAATAGAGTGATTCAAGAGCCTAACTTTACTAGAATTTCACGATAAATCTATTGTAGGCATCAAAACAAAGTTTCGAAATTGGTTAGCACAAAAAATGAGGCAAAACAGCTGGGCATTTTTTCCTATTAATGTTGTTGGAGTTTTTCTCATCTTGAAAGTTTGGGATTGAGAGAATTCAAGATGTTCGTCAAGTTTTTTCCATGGGATAAGTATTTTCTACTCGGTTTTTCGTTATATTCCGTGATTTCATCTTCCTTTTTAGCATTTGATTGATGATTTCAAAAGAGAAATTGGGTTCTTTGTCTAAACTTTCCTAAGGTGAATTTTTGAGTTTTGAATACCGTTTCGTAGTCAGAATTGAGTGATATTAGAAGGGTTGGACTCGTAATTGAACGGGTTGTTGAATTTTGTGAGTTTCGTTGGCTTTCGAGGTGCAAGCATGGGTTTGACTTTTTGGTTGACTTTGGGTAAATTTGTAATGATTCAACCTTTATCAATTGGGTTTGCTTGCTTTGACATTATTTAATTATTTTGAGTTACTTTTGGCTAGTTTCAAGCTGTTCGAAAGATGATTTGAGTTGGATAGCACTTCTATTGTATCGATTGGGCTTGTTTGAGGTAAGTATCTTGCCTAACTTTGTGTAAGAGAAACTACCACTTAGGATTTGGGTACATTTTGCTATTTGTGTTATGTGAAGGCCATGTACGCAAGGTCACGATTGGGTACACGGGCTATATATGGTATTTGATCAGTTTAGATTGTCTAGACTCTTTCCATTCCTTTAATTGATTTTTCATTACATGTTATATCTCTCATTGTAAAACTACTCTTACATACTCTATTTGACATTGTTAGCACTTGCTCTACCTCTAGCATATTATATCCCTTAAGGCTTACATGATGATCTAAGGAAATATTGTGACTGAAATTGTGTAATGTGAATACGATATGGTACATCGGTTGTGATTTCCATTGTATATTCCATGCTGGAAAAACTTGTTGATTTGAACGGTCAGTGTTCTTCCTTAAATCATTCATCCGCATTTTGATTATGCTTGGTTATTCGTTGTTATCTTGGTATTCGAACTATTGTGGTTTCTTGTGTGAGTCATGCATTCTACGAGATTTTTATGTTGCCTTAACGTTCCAATCGATGCCTCCGTTTAACTTGGTGAATTGATTGCCAATGTGAATTGAATTGCGTGGAGTCATTATATCATATTCTATTGAGTTGTTGGTAAAATAGTGGTTTAAATAAAAGAATTATTAACATGCTTTGTTATATGTGCCTCTTAAGATTGAACTAGTTATCTCACTCGGTGTCTTTTTGTTCTAAATGGTTATTGCACTTTCACTATAATTGGTTTCTCAAATTATACTCATCACCTTGTTAGATGTTTACCTTACTTAATATTGTTATCACGTTTTTCTTTCTATATTTATTTCATTAATTTAACTTACGTTTTGCTTTGTTTGAAAATGATACTTTTACTCAATTTTGTTAATTTCTAAACTAAACCCATCTTATGCTCTGTTTCGTACACATTAAATATTATTTACTTTACTTTATTTCTAAATTAAACTTATTCTTTTATTTGACGCTTTACTTTATTAAAGGTTATTATTATGTTTTATGGTATCTAAATATCTTTTGTTTATCTAAATTAATATTTATCATGGTTGCAAAGTACATGTTAGCACATGGGCTTTGTTGTGCGAAGTGATTGTTATTGTGGGCAGGAGGTGCTATATGTATAAGATTTTGAAATTGCGATTCATGACATATGGTTTATGAGGTGTGATGCCTCAAAGTAATTCTTGTTATATGTCTATGCTCGGGAGTGATTCGATTATTTGAGTTGCCATCAATTTTTTCTTATTTGAGTTCATTTACATCATGTCACTTCCCAACTTTCCCTACGTATGGGTATTGTATTGGCACCTAGTCTTAGGGACTAGGTAAGCCTAACTCATACTGAAATACAACGATAATAAACAAAATTTAACAGTCTCGAAGCAGAAATCTCTACAAAATTTATAATTCCCAAAATTCGATAGTACAAGTCATAAGCTCTACAGAGTTTCGCTACAACTTTGAAATATAACTATATGAAAATAAGTACAACAGTATGAATATAAAATAGGACGGTGACTTCGAAGCCTGCGAACGGAGTAGCAGGGCTACCTTGAGTCTCCTCGGCAAGAATCCGAACAGCTACTATCGAACAATACCTGGATCTACACAAAAAAAAAGTGTAGAAGTGTAGTATGAGCAACACCACAGTGGTGCCTAGTAAGTATCAAGACTAACCTCGGTGGAGTAGTGACAAGGAACAGTCAATACACCCACTGATCTAATAAGCAGAACAAGTATAGTTATAGAAACAACCAAACATGATATCTATATGAATACTAAGCAATATTGCTAAGAATACAGTAACTACGATAAGGAAAGAAAACAACAAGTAACAGCGGAACACCATAATAAAGCACATAAAAGTGAACAGATATACAACCCAAATTCGAAATCACAAATACAGTAAGGACAAGTCATAACTCAGCAAATACGACAGTTTTTTTTTGACATTAGGTCATGGACAACAACTTCAGCTATTTAGTCAAATCTTTCAGTTCATAAAAACATTTCAAAATATACTTCCTTCAAGTAAATATTTTACGAAAATAGTTCTTTAAAATTGAATACCTTTCGAATATAACCCTTTCAAATAAATATCCTTTGTATATAAGTCGCCATGTGACACCTTATCTCATAATCATACAAAACGAGGTCTCAATACCTGAACCCTAACATTTGGCATCTTGTGCCCTCATCACAGCTCATAATCATACTGACAACTCACGTACCCAAAATAGTTATTCTCACATAGAATGCAAACAAGGTTGTGCGTCTACACTCAGCAATCTCAAGGAGCCTCCTATCCGATAAGGGTGCTTAGCTATGTGTGTGCTTATGCAAGTGTTCTAACATAGTTCATACCATCTAGTAAGCAAAAGGACAAGAACGGACAGCACATATACTATTTACACCGAGATAGGATCAATAAAAACAATAGCTTAGAACAAAGCGATAATAACAGGGGATCTCTTAGGATACCGTCCCATAGTTCCAAACATAAATGTACAGAGGATCTCCCTGGATACCATCCTGTAGTCCAAATCATAATGTGCAGGGGGATCTCCCGGAATACCGTTCCGTAGTCCCAAATAAAATATCAAGTACAGAATGATCTCTCGGGATACCGTCCCGTACTCTCAAACATAAATGTGCAGGGGGATCTCCCAAAATACCATTCCGTAGTCCCAAAGTAAGTTGCAGCGCAACCAACCGAAACAACAGTTACATCACAGTAGAAAATTCATACATCACCACAATATGTATAACAACAACAATGACAATAATACCGGGTACCAGAAGTAAACAAATTCAATAACTATAAATTGCAAAGAAATGGTAGAACCAGCTAACAAGGAATGACCACATAAAATAATCTTGGCATAAGGGAACAATTCAACAAAGGGAAATATCACGCCCCAAAATTCAAAGAGCGCAACTGGCGCTCAACCAAATAAACCCGACTGAGCAAGCCTGCTATATTTCATTCTACCCAAACTAATTCATAAATAAAGAGGGGATATTATCCCATTTAATAAAACGCTAAGAAATCTGTCGTTAGCATCCTTCATTTCATTCCCGCTAATTCCTTCACTTAATTTTCAAAAATATTACAAGTTTAATGAAAAACATGCTTATCAAGTAACAACACTTCTAGCCCGGACTCCTAACATCAACCACCACCCACAATAGTCTACGGAGCCTCTAAATACAAGATTAGAGCAATAGAGAAACGCCGGCAACAAGGATCCGACTATACCTCAAAATGTAATGAGAAAATGACAAAAGATATATAAAATGACCACGAAGTGGAGTGGGGCTCACCAACACAACTAACAGAAAGTAGAGGAGGTGCTACTGCCAGTGTACTGAAGTATCTGCTATAGAATCACCTACAATCATAACATGAATGTAGCGCCCCCGACAAAAGGGACGTTAGTGCCGTCAAATAGCACAAGTATGTAAGGCTAAAAGTCTTATTTCAGAATAGAATAACCATACAAGCAGAGAATCCACAAACAGTAAGTCAAGATCAACAATATTGTAACACCCAATTTTGAAACATGTCAGTCCTCTAGTTTATGAAAATAATATATATATATATATATATTTTGTTTGGGATCTCTATCACTGATATAAGTTTTAAGTTTTACCACCCTCTTTGTTAGCACGGAGTCTGATCACGACCCGATCGGCTAGGTCGTCCCTTTAGAGACATGTACCACAATCACAAATTTCCAGTTTTTGAATTCCTAGGTCATAAATTTTCCAGATTTTTGATTTCCAGCACAATACCACCATGTGTGCGGCATGGCTTCTGATCACTGCCTGATCGGCTAAGCTTCGTCCCCATATATGCCGTGTGGATTGGTGTTACCAATTTATAATGTTACTAAGATCATCCCAGTTAAGGGGAATAAGCACGATCCACCCCTACACTGGCACGTGTAGTTTCAGGAGTGAGTCTAATGACCCACCCATCCTCGGTGTTGCTAACGATACTCCAAAAAACATATTTGATTCACTTAGTAGTGCACACAGTTGTAGTACAAATACAAGTATACGAATATAGCACAAACTCAACCATACTTACCTCAATATCCTCCACAATTTATAGATTCCAATTAGCATTTCCAGTCACCAACAACAACAGTATTTCCTTGGCTCATTTGGCCATTCACAAGATTCTTTATTCCTGGCATAGTGGCCGTATTCGGTTTTTCACATTTTCATCCCTTTATTTCCAAAGATCACCAACCAATATCAATGTACCAAATATTTCAAAAAATATGTATTTTCGAATTCAACGGAGATAGAGTCATCAAGCATAAGGGACTCTTCCCAAATAGGAATATACCAACCAACAATTATATTACACATTGATCGTATCTATAAGGCAAAACATTATATAAAACAGCCATTTATGGGCATAGTTCGGGTACAAGACCTTTAGGCCATTCTACTTTTGGAAGTTAGTTCATAAAATTTGAGACCTATTTCATAATTGATTCACACTTCCTTATTCGATTCATTTCCATATGTCACTGCATCTTGTCAACAAGTAGACATAATCAATCAAGTCATTTGGTACACACAACAGCAACTAGGAGCATTAAACAGAGAAATTTTTCTTAGCCGATTAGCATGCCAAACCTCTTTTAAGATTCGACTCAGGACTATACAATTTTGGCAGTAAACCACACATAAACTTACAAACAATATGGAATTCACTTCCCAGAGAGAAAGTTTAGCCTACATACCTCGATTCAGCTTTCCTTAAGTCCTACTATACTCCGAGACTCTTAGCAATGCCAATCTCTTAGGAACATGACAAATCAAACCACAAATTAGAGAGGTGATCATATTTCTAGTTCATTTGAGCATATTTTCAAACACTAAGTGGTTGTTATGCTTTTAAAACCATTATGTGAAAGATCCTACCATCCCTCATCCCATCCTTAGGTCAAGACCTAACAAAATACTCTTAAGAACTCATGCATGAAAGATATCAACTTCTACCCTTATCAATTACCCTTCTAATGGTCTATCCTAGTTGTATTTAGAAGTTAAGAGCTTGGATTATAGACTCTTACCTTATGGGAAGATGACCTAGGTGCCCTTCTTGACAAATCTTCAAGGTTTAAGCAAGATCTTTAGGAGAAATATTGATGAAGAACCCCTTCTCCCTCTAGGACCCCCTTTCTCTCTCAAAATGTATCAAAAAATAGGCCTAAAATGAAGGGTAGGGTTTCATATATCGACATAGGGTCGGGTTAAAAAAATAGAAAAATTAACCCTGCGATGTCAATTCTGCTATAGCAGAATGGACCGCAGAATGAACATGCGGGCCGCAAAATGCACTGCAAAATCGGTACCCAAAACTGGGCTACTATGGTTCAATCTGCGACAGAAATGTGACCGCAGAGTTAAAAATGCGACAGAAAATCCGGTCGCAGATTTGACACAAGACAACATTTTCTAGCCTTTGGTAATTTGATCATAACTTTGCGTAGGAATGTCCAAATGACGAACTGTTTGAAGAGTTGGAAACTAGACTCAAAGAACATTCATTTGATATGCTATTCACCATATAAAACCTCATACATATTTATATATGCTAGTTTAAAGTGGAGCCTTGTGCGAATCCATTTGAAATTTTTGCCTATTACGAAATTTTTCCCATTTGGCATACACTTAGGCTTCCATTTGGACCTCACATCACTTACCATAAGACTTATACTCATATTTACCAAGTCTAATTGATGTCCACCATGTTAATAGCACATAAAATATAATAATTAGCCTACGTGGCACCACGAAATCCTAGATTACTTAGCGAAATTTTCCAGGGCCTTACATTCCCCCCCCCCAGGATCATTCGTCCTCGACTGAGGAGTAGAGTCTTCCCCAAACACTTTAACATCACACACCTCTTTTCTGACCTACCTCAAGTCCCTAAATTTTGACTAACTCCAAAATTTTTCAAAAATTTCGGTAGAGTCTCCTTTGTAACTAGGCCTATCCACCTGCTCAGAGAACCACCAAAACCATCCTAAAAATACATTCACAACTCGACAAATTACCATAATGTATATATCAATAACAAGAACCTCAATATTATGAGCACCACGCTATTATGATGATACCTGGGCATGGATTGCACATTTTTATATCACAACACCCATAAGGTACCCTTTCAAATCAAAACCAATTGTTATACGATCAAGCGAAAGTATTTTCTTTCCACGACACTTTCGACCTTCAAGGTGGACTTATCGACTTACAGGCTTTCCCACAAAATATTTAGGTCCCAACCTCCAAACTCATATAACAAGAATGACAGCTAGACATCTCGCATAAGCTAACGACCTATTAACTTAACCTTCAATAATTTCCATTGGAATGATATACCGAAGGTTCCCAATCACATCTTTAAACACATATACATGGAACATCGGTATCTTGGAGGGCAACGATATGACACGAGGAAATCATACTCATAACTTGACACATCTCTTTTAAGGCTTTTTAAATTCTGAAATGTACTACATCTACTTTACCCTTATGAACAATTCGCATAGCGTCTTCCTAGAAGAAACCTTGAGAATAGCTTGCGCACTTTCTTTAACTCTGGATCTTTAGGTCGGATTCCCGATTTTTAAACATTTTGCGACTTTTAACCATCATTCTGAGAGGGGCTAGAATGAATACGACCATAGAGTTCGTACCCAATTCGGTTGACCGCAGGATGACGCTACCCCTTGACACACTTGAGCCCATATCCTTAATAGATTTACCACAAATAGGAACAACGAGGTTCGAGATTGGACTAAAAGTGTTTCAAGAATCCACCAATGTAGATGTATTGAACATGGTATCTTATAAGGTTGTATTTTATTTTAGGAATCATAAAACATACTATAGATTATGGTGACACGATCAATCATTGCGATGAAATCATTGGTTGGAACAATAAGGCATGAAGTTTAGATAGCATTTCAGCAATAAAAATTATTTACGGAGTAATATTCAGGTACGTACCACCGATCGACTCCTGGAGTGTGGGGAAGATCGAATTATCAAGAGTTGGAATACTCTGACACCTAGGGGTTTCAAGATACATGCAGTTGAATTACACTCTTAACATTACTTGACACACAAAATCTATGCCACAAGCCCGTGAGGATGAAAAGAAGTTGAACGCTTGTGAGATTATCATATTTCAGACAGCTTAACCCTTCCTGATAATTGATTATATACAAGGGAACTAAAGATACGACCAAATTTGTCTTTCAAATCGATATGCTCATGATATGTGAAAAAATCTGAAGGCATCTAATCTCATCCTTTTCTCAAGTAAAACCACATAGCTCGGACATCTAAATGTTGGGATGAAATCATGTACTGGTTAGAGGCGTTCTAATGGTTAACATGATGCTCCAGAGAGAAAGACAAATGACACTCTTATCCTCCCAGGGAGGTGTATTACCAAGGGTAGCAAAACTATCCTCACATGAAACTGATATAGTCAATTATTCTAGGAGTCGAGTGAGAATAAGGCCACGTAACCCATCCAATCCGACCCATTTATGACTTTGGAAAGAGGGATGCACTTTGATTTGAAATCAGAACAATTTTAGCCTGGGCTTAAAGGAAAGTCATTACTTCTGAAACCCATGAGATAAGCCCTAGTAGTCCTAGAAAATCAATAACAATGGCGAGAAGGTACTTAAAACCATTACGAGTTGGTATAAAACAAGACCTCAAAGTGCCCACATGGATAAGTTCGAAATAATGAGATGTTTTAATGCATTTATCTCGGAGAAGTAACCTGGGCTATCTGGTCACATGGACAAGTGGAGAAGGTAGATGATTGTTTAGGAAAAACTCTCATAAGAAGTGCGGGCAATATCTTGTTATCCTAACAAAAAGTAACATGCCCGCATCCTTAATACGACAAGACTTCCTCTATGATGCCATGAAACATAAATAAATTCTACAATGAGAGTTATCAGATGAAGTAGATAGTAGGGTAGCAAAACTAATGAGCAACATTTAGAACCAACGAGCAAAAACCGAGTTGAAGACATTAGAAGTATGTAGGAAAAGAGAAATTTGCCCAATCTCAGGGCGCTTGTAGAGTACATAATAGTGAGGTTAATTAAATCATATCATATAGTCGGATAACTAGTCGAGACATTGAGATGATATAGCATTAAAGATTGCGGGTAAACAACACATGATGCATGACAAATCACAGAAGGTGAGGGAGCTTTATGAAAGTAACCTCTACATTGTAACCACTAGGAAGAGGGGTAATATAAAGCGATTACGAGAAGCTTTTTTTTTTTTTAAAAAAAAGAAGATCTCTGTATAAAGTCACGTGATGTATAGCTCTAGAATTCAAGAATTCAATTGTGTTTACCAACTCAACTTTATAATGAATCATTACAACATACTTCTATACAACCAACTATTACAGGCCATATGGGGAGATACTATAAGACTTGACTGAGAGAAAGGTTTTCCCATACGAATGTATTACTAGGTGTATTTCTCCTTGGCCAACCAAAAACCAAAAGGCGAGACTTAGACTGATAAGTAGATGTTTGGACTAGCACAAGTGTAGATAATCCATTATCAGAAAGAGATCATTCAATTTCGGCAATTGCGGCAGGCTATCAACCCTTGATGAATCTTGAGGTGATATGAGAACCCAATGAGATAGCATAGAATAATTGTGCAGGGTTTGCAGATATTCATAGTGAGTTCTTCATGGATTTTTACTTGAGAAAGTTAACACATGTTGGAGGTGTAAAGAGAAGATAAACATTTGTTATGAGCTGGGCATGTCTCTTCTATATTAACTCATAACTGCAATATGCGACCAGGCCACGAGCAACCTTAATACTAGCACAAAGTGAGCTACATACAGCGGGAGGTACCAAGTGGACACGAAAGTTATAGCAACACAATATTTTCCTATGACGGGGATGTGAGGATCCAAATTTTCAGAGAGACTTTATGCACACGGTGACCATTTCGATTTACATGCACTCCTGTGGTAGGTGTTAAGGTATACCCTTATGTTACTAGGAAGTGAGAAGCTTCCATGATGATATTTGCAAGAGAGTAGATTGACTGTTCAAACAATTTAATCCATATACACAACTGAGTAAAACAGTGACTCGAGAAGGATCACAAAATTAGGATACTTTGCATTGAACTTGACACCACATAGGAAAACTTTACATGTATAGGCTCAAGCGAGTAGATTTTGTCCAATTCAATAAAATGATTCTATAAGAAATTCATCGGATATAATCCCTTGGTGAGAATTTAGGAAAATCAAGTGGAAGTATCAATAGTGTTATAACTCAACTCACGAACATACTTATAGAGCTCAATTCCATAGGAGGTTGTGAATAATAAAACTGTGATTGGGAGACTTTGTAAATAATACGTCCCATTCAAAGAGTCGATACACGGAATGTTTTGTTATTCAACACCTTGTTAAGACCACGTTTATGAGAACTCTTCAATATGGATGTACATATAAAATGAGTAGAAATTATGATTTGACTCACTTAACGACATTAGGTTGATAGGGAAATAGCTTAATCGATACCCCTCGTCTCCACGTCTCTAACGTACGTAGGTAACATGCTGACATACCACATGATCTGATGGTGCAGAGACATTAATAGGGACAAGGACACTCCTTTCTTAGCGATATATTTTACCAAACTATCCATATCTCAGTACATTCTCCTAATAAGTCCT
The DNA here is from genome assembly GCA_026770625.1 of Nicotiana glauca. Classification (NCBI taxonomy): domain Eukaryota; kingdom Viridiplantae; phylum Streptophyta; class Magnoliopsida; order Solanales; family Solanaceae; genus Nicotiana; species Nicotiana glauca. The sequence goes on from MU722586.1 coordinate 161,238, forward strand.
TGTGCAATCCACTCGGACACAATGATGGGATCAATTCCTCCTTAAATGCTTCAAATTCGCGGATTATGGCATCAAGGTTACCAATCTTAAGAATAAGACTTAGAGAGGAATTAGCTCCCTATCTTGAGATCTACTGAACGATTGGAGTATCAAAGAAGGGTGAAATTCCAAAATATCCGAATAGCCTCCAACTAATAGATGTGGTCCACAACACACCGATAAGAAGGACTCTACTAGACACGGCTCCGAGACATCCTAGGACACTTTAAAACCTTAGGCTCTGATACGAAGTTCATCACGCCCCAAAATCCGAGGAGTGCAACCGGTGCTCAACCGAGTAAACCCGACTGAGCAAGCTTTCTATGTTTCATTCTACCCAAACCAGTTCATAAATAATGAGGGGATATTATCCCATTTAATAAAGCGCTAAAAAATCTGTCGTTAGCATCCTTCATTTCATTCCCGCTAATTAGTTCACTTAATTTTCAAAAATATTACAAGTTTAATGAAAAACATGCTTATCAAGTAACAACACTTCTAGCCCGGACTCCCAACATCAACCACCACCCACAATAGTCTACGGAGACTCTAAATACAAGATTAGAGCAATAGAGAAATACCGGCAACAAGGCTCCGGCTATACCTCAAAATGTAATGAGAAAATGACAAAATATATACAAAATGACCCCGAAGTGGAGTGGGGCTCACCAATACAGCTGACAGAAAGTAGAGGAGTTGCTACTTCTGGTGGACTGAAGTATCTTCTATAGAATCACCTACAATCATAACACGAATGTAGTGCCCCCGGCAAAAAGGGACATTAGTGTCGTCGAATAGCACTAGTATGTAAGGCTAAAAGTCCTATTTCAGAATAGAATAACTATACAAGCAGAGAATCCACAAACAGTATGTCAAGATCAACAATATTGTAATACCCAATTTTGAAACATGTTAGTCCTCTAGTTTATGAATATATATATATATATATATATATATATATATATATATATATATATATATATTGTTTGGGAGATCTCTAGCACTGATATAAGTTTTACCACCCTCTTTGTTAGCACGGAGTCCGATCACGACTCGATCGGCTAGGTCGTCTCTTTAGAGACATGTACCACAATCACAAATTTCCAGTTTTTGAATTCCCAGGTCATAAATTTTCCTGATTTTTGATTTCCAGCACAATACAACCATGTGTGCGGCATGGCGTCCGATCACGGCCCGATCGGCTAAGCTGCCTCCCCACATATGCCGTGTGGATTGGTGTTACCAATTTATAATGTTACTAAGATCATCCCAGTTAAGGGGAATAAGCACGATCCATCCCTACACTGGCACGTGTAGTTTGAGGAGTGAGTCTTATGAACCACCATTCCTCGGTGTTGCTAAAGATACTCCCAAAAACATATTTGATTCAATTTAGTAGTGCACACAATTGTAGTACAAATACAAGTATCGAATATAGCACAAACGCAACCATACTTATCTCAATATCCTCCACAATATATAGATTCCAATTAGCATTTCCAGTGACCAACAACAAAAGTGTTTCCTTGGCTCATTTGGCCATTCACAAGATTCTTTATTCCTGGCACAGTGGCCGTATTCGGTTTTTCACATTTTTATCCCTTTATTTCCAAAGATCACCAACCAATATCAATGTACCAAATATTTAGGAAATTATGTATTTTCGAATTCAATAGAGATAGAGACATCAAGCATAAAGGACTCTTCCCAAACAGGAATATACCAACCAACAATTATATTACACATTGATCGTATATATAAGGCAAAACATTATATAAAACAGCCATTTATGGGCATAGTTCGGGTACAAGACCTTTAGGCCATTCTACTTTTGGAACTTAGTTCATAAGATTTGAGACTTATTTCATAATTGTTTCACACTTCCTTATTCGATTCATTTTCATATGTCATTACATCTCATCAACAAGTAGACATAATCAATCAAGTCATTTAGTACACACAAGAGCAACTAGGAGCATTAAACAGAGAAATTTTTCTCAGCCGATTAGCATGCCAAACCTCTTTTAAGATTCGACTCAGGACTATACAATTTGTGTAGGTAAACCGTACATAACTTACAAACAATATGGAATTCACTTCCCAGAGAGAAAGTTTAGCCTACATACCTCGATTGAGCTTTTCTTACATCCTACTATACTCTGAGACTCATAGAAACGTCAATCTCTTAGGAACATGACAAAACGAACCACAAATTAGAGAGGTGATCATATTTCTAGTTCATTTGAGCATATTTTCAAACACTAAGTGGGTGTTATGCTTTTAAAACCATTTTGTGAAAGATTCTACCATCCCTTATCCCATCCTTAGCTCAAGGCCTAACAAAATACTCTTAAGAACTCATGCATGAAAGATATCAACTTCTACCCTCATCAATTACCCTTCTAATGGTCTATCCTAGTTGTATTTAGAAGTTAAGAGCTTGGATTACAGACTCTTACCTTAAGGTTTAAGCAAGATCTTTAGGAGAAATGATGATGAAGAACACCTTCTCCCTCTAGGACCCCCTTTCTCTCTCTAAATTTATCAGAAAATAGGCCTAAAATAAAGGGTAGGGTGTAATATATCGACATGGGGTCAGGTTACAAAAATAGAAAAATTAACCCTGAGATGTCGATTATGCTATAGCAGAATGGACCACAGAATGAACATGCGGGCCGCAGAATGCACCGCAAAATCGATACCCAAAACTGGGCTACTCTGGTTCAATCTGCGACAGAAATGCGACCGCAGAGTTAAAAATGCGACAGGAAATGCGGTCGTAGAGTTGACACAAGACAACATTTTCTAGCCTTTGGTAATTTGATCATAATTTTGCGTAGGAATGTCCAAATGACGAAAAGTTTGAAGAGTTAGAAACTAAACTCAAAGACCTTTCATTTGATATGCTATTAACCATATAAAACCTCATACATACTTAGATATGCTCGTTTAAAGTGGAGCCTTGTGCGAATCCATTTGAAATGTTTGCCTATTCCGAAAATTTCCCATTTGGCATACACTTAGGCTTCCATTTGGACCTCACATCACTTACCATAAGACTTATACTCATATTTACCAAGTCTATTTGATGTCCACCATGTTAATAGCACATTAAATATAATAATAACCTATATGGCACGACGAAATCCTAGATTACTTAGAGAAATTTTCCAGGGCCTTACAGAAAAAACAACATGTAGCAATGATCCTACAGTATACAAATAAATAACAAGGAAATCAACACGAGCCTAGTAGTCCCAAATAAAGGCAAGTCAACAATGATATAGGTTATCTAAACTCCTTTTAAGGTTGGAAAGTTACGAGGATATTCGACAATTCAATTGAGGAAAGATGACTTGGCTTCACTTAAGACTAAAAAATTTTAGGAGGGATAATAATAATTATTAAATAAGACAAGAATCTATGAAAAGATAGCATGGCAATATGAGAGGCGAAATTCTTTAGTTAAATCAAATAATAGTCAATTAGGCAATAAGAGTGAATCATGAAGCAATTAATTCCAATTAAGCATGTAGAGGCAAAACGGGTAAATAGGAATCTCAGTCATATCAACAATAACTTCATATATAGTGAATATGAGGATTTAAGAATCCTAAAAAGCCAATTTCCCACAAATAAGTCAGAGTATGCACTCGTCATCACGTGTACACAAACTACAATTAACATAGAAGACTCAAATCCTAAGGAGAAGTCCCCACACAATGTTAGGCAAGGTACTTACCTCAAAGACGACAAACCGATACTCTAAAATGCACTTCTTGGGTGAAAACATCTACGGACGGCCCAAATCCGACCAAATTAACTTCAAAGCACAAATAAAACAAATAAGAAACTATTCTAAATCAAAAAGTCTCAATCTTTAAAAAAATCCAAAATGGGTCCAAAAGTCGACCCCCCCCCCCCATGGCGGCACCTCGGAAACCCATCAAATTTTACAAAATCTGAATACCTATTCCAATATGAGTTCAACCAAACAAAATTATCAATTTTTTATACCATTTGGTCCATCAAAATCAAGATCTTTTTCATATTAGAAATATTCTTCAAAAACCAACTTTTTCCCAACCTAAAGCACAATTTAAATGCTAAAAACAAGGATAAAATCATGGAATATATTAGATACTAGGTTAAAAACACTTACCCAATTGATTTTTTATAAAATACCCAAAAGAAGCTCCCTAAATCGAAGTCCAAAGCATAAAATATGAAAAAATGACCAAACCCTTGATATAAAGGATTTTGCCCAGCACTTCTGCATGTAAAGATACTTAAGCGCATCTGCGCTATCACATTTGCGGTAGACATTAGCATTTGCGAACTTCACTTATAGGCCTAGGTCTATATCTACAGACAATTAGCCGCATCTGCGGCCCCACAGAAGCAATAACAGGAGCGCAGAAGCGGGGGCTCCTTCGCAGATGTGTTGCATCAACTGCAGTAGCGGTTGCGCACTTGCGTTCCAGCACTCACAAAAGTGAGCTAGCTTCCAAGCCTCAAATATCGCAGATGCGATCGGGCTTATGTAGAAGCGAAGCCGCTCCTGTGCTCGAAGGTCACATGTGCGAATACACCGGAAATCAAACATGCTCAAAACCATGCAAAATATCTGAAACTCCTCCAAATAACACCCGAAGCCCCCGGGACTCCTTCTAAGCACACAAACAAGTTCTATAACCTAAAAAGGACTTGTTCGAGGTCTCAAATCATATCAAACAACACCGAAAATGCAAATTGTGCCGTGAATCAAATTATGAACTTCCAAATCTTCCAACTTTGAAAACTCGTGCCGATACCAATCAAATCAACCCGAAATGATGCCAAATTTCGCAGACAAGTCCCAAATGAGAAGATGGAGTTGTTCCAACTCTCGGAATCGCATTTCGACCCCGATAGCATCAAAGTCAACTATGGGCCAAACTTCTCCATTTTCCCAACTTTAACTTTTCTAACTTTCGCCGATTTGCCTCAAATTACTCCACGGACCTCCAAGTCAAAATCCGGTCTTGCGCCTAAGTCCAAAATCACCATACGAAGCTGTTAAGATCATCTAAAACCCATTTCGAAGCCGTTTACTCCAAATTCCAATTCATATCAAATTCTCACCACTTATGCTTCCAAAACTAGATTCCTTTTCCCATTTTGACTCTAAATCATCAGTTAACCAAATTCAACAATGCACGCACGTCGTACTCAAATTATGAAGTTGTTCCAGACCTTATACCACCGAATGGAGCTTGAATTCTCAAAATGACCGGCCGGGTCATTATATCCTCTCCCTCTTGAAACAAACGTTCATCGTCGAACGCGCTATGATTTGCCTCGAATCCCTCAAATAGCTGACTGCACACTTCCAACATACAACCTCCGGTGATCCCACATCACCCCAATCCGCATAAACCTAAAGAGACCATCTCGATAGAAATTTAGCCCTTCTAGCAATACCAATAAGCCTTAGAGCCAAAAATTCTCTCGTTCTATTCACTTCCGAAACACCTGATTCTAAATCCACATCCGGTACCTATCTCAACTAGCTGCAACCACTTATGCCTATACTCACAAAGTACAACCACACAATATACACACAACACATAGGCCTACAATAGCATTTCTGATCACAATACCTACCCAAAATCATTTCCTGCACCGGTCACTAGCCTCATATTCAATAGGAACCCGTTTCAAACCTCCACAACACTAACGATGATGCAAGAAACACGAAAACCTCATGACTAACACTTAGATCAACAAGTATCAACTAACATCACCAGGCACACATCCCGCAAGCTAAATCTCAAGAAGCACGGAACGATAATGACTAAATATTGAAAGAGAAGCACATAAGGGAGATATCATACAAGCCCGATAGGCATAACTCTCTATCAGCACTAAACTACAAAACAATATAACAAGAAAAGAATTAAAGCATCTGAACAAATCAGAAGGACCTTTATACTGATAAAACGTCCATCGTGGTATACAGTCCGGTTCAAACACATCAAATCATATGAAATCACGAGGGTACTGATAAAACGTCCACCGTGGTATACAGTCCGGTTCAAACACATCAAATCATATGAAATCACGAGGGTCCCGCCCTGAACTCTGAATCACAAGTAGGATATACATCAAACCAGTTGGAACCTCTTACTAGATCAATTCCGTCCCAATTTACAACGAGTGCTAGCTCACACACCGGTGGAGCATAAAAAATCATAGCCCGTAGCCAAAAATATTAAGAAATCACATCAAACTTGACGTAATGGACAATAGGAATTTACTACTAGTCTCAAAACTCTCAATATTGAATAAAAATAGGTGATAGACACGACTATCACTCATAGAACATCCCAACAGGGTAATACATAAATAAAGTGTAAATCATGAAACACACCCATAAGTGGAGCAACAATTTGGGGAACTCACCCCAATAATAGAACTATAATGAACTACGGATGGTGCTCCTCTATAATAAATTAAAATCATACCTGAATGACATCATCCGGTGCAATGGCCTTAAGCCTACTATATGAAAGACATCAACGGGTTGGGCCTCCCCTTCTTGGGCGCCCTCTACTCACCTGAATACCTCATTGTGACACATCTGCCCGAAATTTGGAGAAATCTCTCACCATGTGGCTAATATTTCCACACTCAAAGAAACCCCTCTACTGATATGGCTGTGGGAACTGTGTGGTACGGGTACTCTGAGACCTATGAACACCTGAATCACTATGTGAAGCCTAAAGCACAAAACTAGATTGGCTGAACCATGAAACCTCTATCATGTCACACTCTGCCTCCAAAATAAGGTCCAGTAGATCTTTCCAGTCTACGAGGCCTCCTCACCTCCCTATACTTTCTCTCTCCTGATATCATCTACCTTTTCGCTCCTGGTCCCACATGCCCTCTAACCAGTGAGAGATCCCTACCACATGCTAAAATGAAATATCTAACTCCAACTCTCGAGCCACGCTAAACTGAATATCATATATGAGCCCCTCAATAAATCTACGGGCTCGCCCTCTAACTGTAGCGACCAAGGTAGGTGCAAGTCTCGCCAAATCACATAATCTGGCTACATACTCTAACACTGACATAATGCCCTGGTGCAGCTACTCAAACTCCACTTACCATGCATCCCGAAGGGACTGAGTTGCAAACTCTCTCAAGAACCTCTCTGCAAACTGACCCCATATAAGTGAAGCTACATCGGCCAATCTACCCGACTCATATTCTCGCCACCACTGACAAGCTGCTTCCTGAAGCTGGAATATAGTAAAAGCAACCCAACTCGTCTCAATAATACTCATAGTGTGAAGAATATGATGGCACTCCTCTATGAAACCCCGTGCGCTCTCTAAAGCTAAACCACTGAAAGTAGGAGGGGTATATTCCTTGAACCTTGCAAATCTAAATTGTCATTCCTCTAATGCTGCTGCCCTACCCATGAGCTAAAATGGGACCACAGGCTATGTCGCCATGACACTTGGAACCTGACCAACGTGAACTCACTACTCTAGAATGTGGTCTAGCTATGGTGCATACTCTTTGCCAGCCTCTGCCTCTACCTCTAGCGACACCTGCTCTGGGAGTAATGTCATCGATAACCACAGCTCGTGTCCTCATCGTCGGTGAGAGAATAGAAGGATAAAAGTTCAAAATCCGAGATCAATAAGCTCGCACGATAGGAATAAAGGAAGTGAGATTGTCCTAATAGTTCCGTAGCCTCTCGAATAAAAGTACAGACGTCTCAGTACCGAGCTGCAAGACTCTGCTAAACTCGCTTATGACTCATAGGACCAATAAACCTAGAGCTCTGATACCAACCTATCATGACCCAATTTTCCTCCGTTTGGGTATCGTGATGGTACCTAGTCTTAGGGACTAGGTAAGCCTAACTCAAACTAAAATACAACGATAATAAATAAAATTTAATAGTCTCGAAGAAGAAGTTCGAAAACCCGGTAGCACAAGTCATACGCTCTACAGAGTTTCACTATAACATCTAAACACAACCGTACGGAAATACGTACGACAATGTGAATGTAAAATAGGAAGGTGACTCTAAAGGCTACGAATGCGGTAGCAGGGCTACCTTGAGTCTCCTCGGCAAGAAATCCACATAGCTTCTATCGAATAATACCTGGATCTGCATAAAAAAATGCAGAAGTGTAGTATGAGCACACCACAGTAGTGCCTAGTAAGTATCAAGACTAACCTCGGTGGAGTAGTAATGAGGAACCGTCAATGCACCCACTGGTCTAATAAGCAGAACAAGTATAGGTATGAAAACAACTGAACATAATATATATATATATATATATATATATATATATATATATATATATATATATGAAGAGTAGGCGATATTGCTAACAATACAGTAACTACAATAAGGAAAGAACACAACAAGTAACAGGGAAACACCATAATAAGCACATAAAAGTGAACGGAGATACAACCCAAATTCCAAATCATAAATTCACTAAGGACAAGTCATAACTCAGCAACTACGGCAGTTCTTTTTTCACATTAGGTCATACCCAACAACTTCAGTCGTTTAGTCAAATCTTTCAGTTGATAAAAATATTTCGAAATATACTTCCTTCAAGTAAATTTTTTTCCAAAATAGTTCTCTAAAATAGCTTTCGAATATAACCCTTTAAAATAAATATCCTTTGAATATAAGTCTCCCCGTAACACCTCATCTCTTAATCATACAATACGAGTCTCAATACATGAACCCTTACACTTGGCATCATGTGCCCTCATCACACCTCATAATCATACTGCCAACTCACACACCCAAAAGAGTCATTCTCACATGGAAGGCAAATAAACAAGGGTGTGAATCTACACTCAGCAAATCTCAAGGAGCCTCTTATCCGATAAGGGTGTTTAGCCGTGTGTATGCTTGTGCAAGTGTCCTAACATAGTTCATACCAGCTAGTAAGCATAAGGACAAGAACAAACAACATATATACTATTTACACATGCATAGGATCAATGAAAAAATAGATCAGAACACAGTGATAATAACAGGGGATCTCCCAGGATACCGTACCATAATCCTAAACGTAAATGTACAGAGGATCTCCTCGGATACTATCCCGTAGTCTAAATCATAAGGGGGATCTCCCGAAATATAGTTCTGTAGTCCCAAAGTAAATATCTAGTACAGGGGAATCTCCCGAAATATTGTCCCGTAGTCGCAAACACAAATGTGCAGGGGAATCTCCCGGAATACCGTCCCGCAGTCCCATAGTAAACATGCAGGGGGATCTGCTAGAATACCGTTTCGTAGTCCCAAAGTAAATATGCAGCGCAGCCAAATGAAACAACGGTTATAGCACAGCAAAAAACTCGTACATCACCACAATATGTATAACAACAACAATGACAATAATATCGGGTACGACGAGTAAATCAACTCAAGAACTGTAAATCGCAAAGAAACGGTAGAACCAGCTTATTGATAACCAATTTTTCCCTTATATATATATACACTTTCAAAAATAGTACAAATGCATCATCATTTGATTTATAGGCATGCACAAGTATTTTTTCATAATTTTTAAAGGCTTTAAATCAATTTGTTGCTACATTTTATTATATAAATATCCAATAATTACCCTCCAAATTATTTTTTATGATGAGTTAATTATCTAAACTTATCATTTATACCAGCATAATATTTGAATACTTTTCAGTGCATTTCTATAATTACATTTATAATTTACAAGGCTAAATTGCACATTTTACAATAATAGACCATATGCATGAATAATTATATTATTTATGCATAAAATGACTTTTTATAGTTTTATAATATTAAGTAATTATTTTAAATAACTTTCATGCATAAGTGATATTTCTTTATTTATTAGCTATTTTTATAAATTATTTATTCTTAAATTAGGTATTTAAAATATAGCCCCCTTGAAATCCCAATTTCGGACCTATACCCTAACCCAAAATACCAAGCCCAATACCCCAGTCCAAGACCCATTAACTCAGTCTTGTACTCGTCTAAATTACTTAACCCAACATCTTTAAATCAGGATCGTCGATCTCCCAAAATCAACGGTCCATATCACTCCAACCCTTAAACTAACTTACCCGGCCAAAACCCTAATTCATTTTCACCCAGCCCGCTGTCTCTATTCACTACCTCTCTCATCTTCTCCCTTTCTCCTCTCAAAACTCTAGCGTCGTCATCACCCTAAGTTCTTTGTTTCCAACCTCATAATGGAATCAATCGTTGATTCTTTACCTTATTTATCCCATCCTCCATACTGGCTACCCGATTTTGGTATTACCTAATAGCTTGCCTAAAATGGCAAACAGATCTTAAGAGGTTTGAACCAAATTTGGTTCAAAATCCTTTACCTGTTGTATATTCATTATGTGTCCATTCCATGTTCTTTGTGAGTACAGTTGTTTTACGTATTTCTTGTAGATTCTTACTTAGCCCTAAAGGTTAGGGTTTTAGATTCTCATAGGTTTGAACCTAAATGGGTTCAAACTTTGATTTTTAGCATTATCTCGTCTAAATTCACTTCATTATGCGTGAATCTGCGTGTTACTGCTAATTTTCTTTTATTTGCCCTAAATTAGGGTTTTAGATCTTTTTCTAGTTCGACTCTTCATTTCTTCTTGAATAAATCTCCCTTCTATGTTCATTATGCACAGTTTGTGATTATTTTGCACTTGTTTCCCTACTGATTTTATGGTTTAACTAAAACCAGGGTCTGAGACTTCTACACTTTCCTTTCTCGTATGGTACTATTTTTTCCTTACTTTGTTCAATCTAACATGTTTCCATTATTTCTTTACCTTATTTGTCTTGAAACTGACTGCTAATTAATATTTTCTTATCTAAATGTTACTCACCTAATTACACGCTATTATTCCCTGTTAATTTACTAAATTATGTATTATTTATTATGCGGTTTATTTATTTCCTTACTTATATGTGTTTCATTACTTCCATTATTTGTTCGCCTAATTGAACACTATTTAAACCCTTCTCCCTTTCCCCTTTATACAGACTCGAACTCTCAATCATCTCACTATAATACTTGGGTTTAGTTCTATAATCTTTCTTCTCTCTCTTGTTTACTACTGATCTTGGCCGGCTGAAAGCCAAGGCCAGATATTCTGGACTCTCGACTTTGTGGTATTATTCTGGTTTGCTTGCTTAACCGGTGGATGACTATTCTTTTTCAATTAATCTCTATGTATCCCTGAACTATGTTCATAATCCAACGTGTTTAAAGTTCATTCCGAGCATGATTTTCCATGTCTATATGATTCTCTTTTTTGGTACTGTTAGTTCTTAGATTGGTCATCTTTGAGTAATATGAATCCTCCTAAATGATAACTTATTATTCTAACTCTTCTTATGCATACTGTTTGCTAGTCTTACACTCTTTCTAAACTTAGTAACCTTAGGGTACTACTAGCATGAAAATTAGTTCACCAATCCTAACTTTATAGACTTGTATTGTTATCTAATTCATATCCCTTTGGAATTATGTGATAATCTGACTGTTTGCCTTAGCACTCTGTCTAAATGTTTTTGTGATTAAACAAAGGCTATCCCAAATGTTAGCATGAACACTTAGTGTAATCAGGTCTTTTCTGACATAACCTGCTTGAAACTGTGTACTTTGCCACCCTTGCTTGTTTTCTTATTGCCATTATTCCTACATATTTTGTGTTCTAAAAATTCTGCTATGGTAGTCTCTTTCTGAGAAATCCAAACTATTTTAAATCTTTCCTTGCCTCTTTTTATATGTTATTACTCTTTTTAAAACTTCCAATCTTAGTCCTTTAGGTTCTATCCTCAACCACCCCAGTGTGAGCACTACTTAAGGTCCATGTGAGACTCTTATGAACTCTGACATACTAGGAACTGGTTCCTAATCTCTTTTGAATAATTTCTAAGTATGTGATTCTGGTGTGAGCAATGCCCTGGTCCTTGAGGCCCTTAGGAACTTTGACACACTGGAAACCCGATTATATATGTGCTATGGGTGAATTATTCATTATTGGTTATGTTGTAACTGTGAAATAAGTCTCGAGGTGGAAATGGTTTGAAGGCCTGGTTGCCCAGGTGTATTTGGGCCTGATAAAGGCTCCCTATAGTTTTTGCCATTATTATCATGTAATTCATTTACTAATCTGGTCTGTAATAACTTTGTCATAAACAGATTCTGGGGGGGAGGGGGGGTTAGTGAAATTAGGAGATTTTCTTATTTCTTTTGTTTAACTGGGTAGAAATCCTACCTATATGGTTTCATCTATGCTGTTAAATTCTGCTCATTTTTTCCAAAATTGTTAAGTTCTATGTTTAGAGATCCTACCTATAGGATTTGCATTGGTGATGTTGATTATGCTGAAATTGTATGAATTGTTTATTAGAAGTCCTGCCCATATGATTAATATTACAACCTTTTGTTAGAGATCCTGCCTGTAGGATATGTTAATCTATCCGATAAAGTGTGTTAGCAATCATGCCTATAGGACCAATATTTGACTCAACTGTTTTATGGCACTGTGTCTAAATTTTTGTCTGTATGTTATTCAATTAGATATCATGCCTATAGAATCAAAATCAGTTCAATGATAGATATCATGCCTATAGGATCAAAATCAGTTCAATAATAGATATCATGCCTACAGGATTAAAAATCAGTTCTGTGATAGAAATCATGCCTATAAGATTCTGCTAATGGGTTTTGAATACAATCGTTGTTGTCAATCACTTAGATAATATGCCTATAGGACTAAAACCACAATTCTGGATTAGTAACTATGATTTACTGTTATTCATTACTGCATGAAAAGCCTAGATGTTGTACTAAATAAAATCAGTAGGCAAAATAATAAGCCTTAACACTCGCATTAATGAAACTGATTCTTTATATTATTGATCGCCTGTCTTCTCACATAGATATCCTAGCTATAGGATTATGTGATTAATAAAACTTGCTAATCAGTTGCGTGCATTTGCTATTTATGTGTGGAGGTCAATATGAGCCCATATCTATTTTTATGTGAAAAGTCCTAACTGTGTTGCTTAAAGCCTAGTATTTTACAGTTTTGAACAACCCAAGCTTAGTTACAACCACCTCAAATAGAAGTCCTAATGCCTCCAGGACTATAGATAATGGACGGGCAGTGCATGCATAGCAAACAAATTGGAATCAACTAGAGCGCTTTAAGTAACAACTTAAAGATAGTAATCGCGTAGCAGAAGATGATAGTTTATGACCGCTAACTAATATGAGTCACACCCTGACTCGAGGAGTTATGCAGTATTATTTATGCTGCACGGGGTGATCCTTTAGGCTAAAAAATGTAGGACCCCCCATCCCTATTAAATAATTCACTAGCTTCTTTATTAGACTAATTCATAAGTTAAGTTCGGCTGGGACCCACCGTTGCGGACCTCGAGGGGTGTCTAACACTTTTCCCTCAAGGTAATTTCAAACGCTTACCCGATCTATGGTGATGTAAACGAGTACAATGTGAGTTATCTGCTATAGAATCCCTAACGCACCTTAAACCGTTAGGTGGAGATGCTAACCCATTCCTTTCCCTACCCTCTCAAAGGAGTTATCAAATGTCGGAACCTGATTTCGCGAGAAAAAGGGGGCGTGACAGCATGGCGACTCTTCTGGGGATTATCATTAGGCTCTTACCATTCGATAAGCGGGTTATTGTTATTTTGCTATTATTTGAATATCCCGCTCTTGTTTTTCCTTTTTATTTCTACATGCACATCCTTTTCCCTATTTCCCTTTTATATCAACTCGCACGCAACTCCCCGTTTAATTACAATATGCATTTCCCCATTATTTTCCTAATCATGTTTACTTGCTCCAAACGTTTTTATATCATGTCTCTCCCCAATCCTTACCCCTTTTATTTGCTTCATTGCAATTCCTTCAGTACGCGAACTAACTTCTTCCTTGTTTTCGTTTCTTTTTATGTCTTTACGTTCCATCCAATATTGCGTTTACTGCTTCCAATGTGAAAATACTTGACAATGTGTTATTTTGTATTTGTATTCTCAACATCATATTCCACTCGTGTGTATTAATACCATAGTGGCAGGTAATGAGTGTCCGCGCTCTTCCTTAAATCACCCTTTAAATTTGGAAAGGCTTATTTGCGGTAAAACTAGTCGATCAGTGGTGCAATCGACGGTTTCGTGCCTTTCCCTCTCAAGTAGTTCGCTTGAGGTACCAGTCTAGACTCTTCTAGAAAGCCCATTCTAAAATCAACCGTGCATGTATCATGTCTAAACCTAGTATGACTTAGAACGCTGTCTGCGCAATAACTCACTAAGACAAACCTTGTCCAAAGTCCGTTGGGATTTCCATAATCCCAATAGACGTAATCACAATTTGTGCATCATTTGGAGAAAAACATGCCAATATGTTGATCATTAACGTGTAAATAGCTGAATTTGGAGGGGCCAAGGGCTAACTTTATCTGTTTTGCAGAAAATGAGGCACGAGGTCCCCAGGTTTGGCATGGTTCGGAATTTCCCCCCTTTGATACCAGATTGGTGGAATAATCTCTCAGTAAGTGACAAAGCCTGGAGAAGGTCATTCTAGGACCAAATATATTAGAAATTAGGTTTTACTTACTTTCTAGACTCGTTTTAGGCCTTGGTTGTGATAAGGCGCATGCCATTAGTGAGTCTTTATTATCATTATCGTATTATTAGAGATTTGGTTTATTTTTCACATTAATGAAATGATGCATCTATTGACAGCAGTTTTTCTCCAAATCTATATGCCTCTTAGGCTTACCTCGGTCATAACGATGTCCCTAAGTTAGGACGCGAATTTATAATTCTGCAATATGTGCAAACAATCTTTTAATACACATTACTGACTTGTTTACCTTGTTGCATTTTTTTTTATTTTGATTATTCCCATCCCCTAAGGTTGGTTCACACATACTGGTATCTTCAACATATCAAACCGGATCTAGAGGCCTTCCACCTCCTCCTTGTCTAAGTAATCCGAAAGGCGAAGGAAAGTCTAAGATGGATGATATGAGTGGTATCCGAAAAGAAAATGCTCCACACGTGGAAATGTTGAAACATCAGACAATCGGAGTACTCCGTCACAGAATGATTCTATCCTACGATTGGAACAGAAAATAGTAGAATTGCAAGGGGAACTTGAGCAAGTCCACAACATGGCAAACCTCTCCCTTACCCTAAACGTCCCAAATTTTAACCAGCAAAATGCTCAAAACCCAGCACCTCCTCAAAACACACCAAACCAATGTCCACAAAATCCTCCTGCACCCCATCAATATACAACACCTCCCCAAAATCCTAATCCTCCACTAGTACCCCCTAAATACCAATATCTTCTGACACCGTACCCGTAAACCACTTACCATACTCCTCAGAATACCCCACAACCTATCCCTGATCCACAAAAATTCAACTAATGATCACTACTACACTCAAACCCCCGGCACCCACCAAAACGATCCCATATACATAGAAACGTTACCCCACTCTACCCAACCAATATTAAATATTCTAGAATCCATCGAGAAGGACCTGCTCATTAAGAATATGGCGAAGGAACTCAAGAAGCTCACAATCCGCATCCAGGGTGTTGAAGGAGGCAAAGGAATTAAGGATCTGAATTATAAGGATCTATGCTGTCGTGCCCCCTTTTTCTCGCGAAATCAGGTTTATGACACTCGAAGGGATAACTCATTCCTTTTGGAAACTGGGTTTGCATTTTAAGAGTTGCCACCTAATGATTTTTGTGTATTAGGACACCAAAAGAGTTCAATTAGAATAACCAGAGATAGGGTAAGGGCTTGAAATTATTCTAAGTGAAAGGTGTTTGGCACCCCGCAGAATCCATCAGTGTGGTTCCCGGCCAGATAATTATTGTGAATTGAGGTGCAATTTGCATATAGGCAGATAAGGCTGAAATAAGAGGGGACTTCAACACATAATGGTTTGAAAGAAAGAAAAGTTTGAAAGAACAATTAGAAAGGCTAATTTTTAAATAAGGGGTTAAAAGACTGAAAGAAAACAAAAGAAGAATAAAGAAAGGGGGTCCTAGGTTCATCAAAAATATGGATCACCCCACACAATGTCCAGTAATCAGTCCTCAATGAGGGGCTATACGTGACATTATCGCGTGGTCGTCATATCTATATCTACCTTTCCTAGCCCGTTAAGGTATTTAAAGTGCGGATTGGTCTAGATTGCCTATTGCATGCTATTACCCATCCCACTCCTATCAGTCCCGGAGGCACTTAGGACTAATAACCCTAAAAAGTGAGGGACATTAGTCTTATTTTAACTTTCAAAGGTAAAAACTCTAAGGCGACATACAAAACACATATTCCGTATTTTGGGGAAAGCATATAAACAAACAAAGGCTCACATATATCTCCTTCAACAAAGAAAGCGCATAATTAGCATGACTTGCACATACTTTTTAGGTATGATTAAAACTACCAAAGACGAGGGAGTTTAAATATTTAGGCAGATTGGTTTATTACATAACTCAGATAAGAAGTCCAAATCAGGCCTACCTGCTGGTTGTAATTATTAATAGAAACAGGTTCAGATTACAATGATTACCCTAAGTCTTTCCTAAGTTTTTGGAGAGGGTCCTATAGGCATGACATCTACTAAATTTAGAAGGTGATGAGTAAGGATAGAAATGGATTGTTTGAAGTCATATATGTATACTTGCTAAACATATTAAGTCAGGGACTTAGATTATTAAAAAAAAGATGCATAATGTACAAAAAACTAAATAAATTGGTTACAGGTTTTGCATGTGATACCATCTACTATTACTGATTTTATATCTAATATTGACTATGAATGAAAACAAATCAGAATTGCTTGAGGATCCCTATAGGCATGATTTTTAGGCATTACTGATTTCAGACGTATATCTAATTGCAGAAATCTTATGGACATTGTATCTAAATGCAGAAACTTGTTTTAAACCTTATAGACATGGTATCTAAATGCAGTAACTTTTTTTAAACCTTATAGACATGGTATCTAAATGCAAAAACCTGTTTTAAACCTTATAGACATAGTATCCAAATGCAGTTTGAATTATTAAAATATTCTTATTGGCATGGATTCTAGGTGAAGTTTGAATATGCAGAAGTTAAAACACCCTATAGGCATGGATTCTAGGTGAAGTTTGAATATGCAGAAACTAAAACACCTTATAGGAATGATTTCTACTCTTGCATGCATAGTTACCCACCCCTTTTTCACTAGCCAGCCCCAAATGTTTATTACAACTTATTATAAACTAGAATAATAAATTACATCAGAAAAGTACAAAGAAAATTACAACCAGAAGAAGCCTGATTCTTGACTTCCTCTCTGAGTTATGAGATAGACCAACTCAAAGTCCATTGATCCAAAGCCTTTCTCCAATTAGACCGTGTTAGAGTTCCCTAAGAGCCTCAATGGGACTACGGGTAATGCTCACACCTAAATTGTATCACCAGAATGGGGATAAGTACAGTGTGGAAGTGCCAGCCCTCACGTGTCCAAGTTCTGAGGGAGCTCGTGGGTCCCAAGGCAAAGCTCACAAGAGGGGGTAGAACTTAAGTCTAAGAGAGAGTACAAGTTAAGAAACAGAGTTCTGAGGGAATAAAGGAGATGGAGAGGGGTGCTGGGAAACAGTCATAAACAAAATAATTTCATACAAAAGGGGTTCAGGGGTTGGGAAATTGTAAAGAGCCTATGTAATTAGGCAAGGGTCAACTTTGGGTATGCACAACAATAGAAGATGTTTGCATACCCATAAGTCAACCAGAACACACAATGCTAGAGAGAAATAGAGGTTAGGATCCCAGGGGATCAAGCTTGAGTCATGGGAAATAATATTGAATACTACCATGCCTCAAACAAACCATAAGCATTGAATACATTGGGGTAGGGGGGTTTAGGATTCATAATAGATTTAGAATAGGCTAAAGGAAATTACAGCATGCTAAAATAAGTAATGGACTAAACACAAACAGTAGGCAGGCAAGAAATTAAAAGTATTAAGTAAACATATTTTTGTGATGCTAAAATCTTAAATAGAACATACCAGTTCAAAGATGCAACAATATAGTAAAGGCAGGTAACAGGATTTGAAAATAGCTTTCCTTTCAGCCGGCTAAATAGGTCACAATAGAAGTAGTAAAGCAGGAGAGAATGTTTTGGGTGTAAGTGATTTTAGAACTCAGAGTGTTCGTGTATGTTTGTATTAGTGAAAGAGCAAGGTACTTATATTTTGAAAACAGGTAAAAAATAAGGAAAGAATCATAGTTCAACAGCAATTATGGAACTATTTACTAACTAAAAGTCAAATCAGTACCAAAGACTTCCTTTAATTAAGGAGTTAAAATTGAACGGTAATGGGCAGAAAATATTTAAGGAAATAAATCAAGTAAAACATCATGTGCAGAATAGACAATTAGGGGTAAATACATAGGGTTCCAATTAAGGAAACAACTAATACAGAATCAGTAAAAATACTCGGTTAACCAAATAAGGTAGGAAACACAATAGATTTGCAAAATATGGAGACAATCAGCTCCTAGTAAATTAGGGAGTCAATAGTTTGAAATTACTGATTTAAGGAGAGTCACACGGGCTCCCAGGAATAGGAAAATTAGCCAAGTTAAAAATAGGAGAATCGAATGTCTAAGGAAAGTTTTCAAAAAAATTCGAGAAACAGGTAAATCAGTAAAACAAGGAAAGAATCAATTACTTAACACACGAGTGCAATCAGAATTACACAAGGAGTGGTTTGAAATTAGTCCACAATTGAAGGTTATTTTAGAGGGAAATTTAGCATATAAAAGAGTGCATAAACATTAGGCACGCGAGACTAAACTTATGACAAATAGATGCAACATGCAATAATAATTACAAAGTCTAGTAGACTGTGAAACACGGTAGTCACATTGGTCAACTTAGCAATAGGGAAAAGAAGGTATCAGAAGCATGCAAAGGGGTCAAGTAAAAAAACCTTCTTGAAAAATAAAGTCTATTTTCGATGATTGCAAGAAGCCAAATCACATAGAGAAATAGAAGTTGAAACAAAAAGGGTTTCAAATCCAGTCGAGCAACTTCAAACAGCTGAACCAGCTTCAGAAGCTTGAATAAGCCCCAAATAAATTAGTGTTTTGAAACCAATCAAACTCAGGGATGAAGAGCAAGTGAATCACACAACAAATAGTCTTAGAACTCGAATGAATCCAAAATTTTAGGGTTTTTTATCACCGGTCAAGTCTAGAGATGGAACACAAATAATCGAATAAATACTAACACAAAAATATATTCAGAAACCTCAAGAGAAACTAAGAGTCTTGACATGCAAACTTCAGTAGAAGAACGACATAAGGAAACACAACAGAATATGTTGAAAACCAAAGAAAGCTTCAAAATAACTTAACAAAAACTAAAATCGAAAAAGGAAAAGGGGATCAAAGGTAGAGCTTGAAAGAAAACCTTGAGAATACATTTAGAAGTTTAGAGCAAACACAAATCTAAATAAGATTTAAAAGAAATCGGAAGAACCTCAAAGGTTAGGGTTTCAGAAGAACCCGTGATGATGAGAAAGGCTTGAAAAATTATCGATCTAAGCAGGAGAAGTCAAGAATCAGTCTTGAATAGCCATGGCTAGTTGGGGCAAAGTCAAAGTTGACCGAAGACAGCCATAGAACAGATATCGACTAAGGTCTCAGGTCGGGTAAAGATATGATGGCCAATTTTGACCTGGCAAAATGGTTTGAAGAGGTTTGGCCGTGCTCTGGCTTCTGAGCTACCTATATATCCTTGGTCTTAAAAGAATCAGGCCATATGTAGTTCAGGATCCATCGGCAGAGTATGCCGATAGATACTTTTCAAGAATGGACGCAATATTCAAGAAGGGGTAAATGGCCAAAGTCTAATAGGGCTGGGGGAACTGGAGCGGGATCGCTCCTGCCGAGATGGCCGTTGCTTGCCGGTTCACCTGCAAATAAGCAATACATGTATATATTGCACGCAAATTTTTACATGATACACATTCCTGTCAGACCATGAAGGTTGTCTTTGGACGATTAGAATGACATCCTTAGACCATGATTTCCTGGGCCATGAAGTGTATAATAAAGGATTTGTAAGCCATGAAATGATGCTCTTGGGCTATGGGAATGATGCCTCCAAACCTTGATGCCTTTGAATAATGATATGTAAAAGATTAATAACGATCTTCAAGCCATGGCATGGTGTTCTCGGGCTATGCAAATAGTGCCTCTAAACAATGATGCCTTCGGATAGTTTGGCGATCTTTCAACCTATGAGATGCAGTATTGGGCGATCTTTTAGACCATGAGATGCAATAGGTGGTGATCTTACAGCCATGCAAATATAATAAGGTGGCGATCTTTCAGCCATGCAAGTGTAGATAAGGCGACGATCTTTTAGCCATGCAAATGTAAGTGAGGTGGCGATCTTTCAGCCATGCAAATTTAATAAGGCGGCGATCTTTCAGCCATACAAGTGTAGAGGTTGCGATCTGTTAGCCATGCAAATGTAAAGGTGGCGATCTTTCAGCCATGCAATGTAGGAGTGGCAATGTTTTGGCATGCAAATGTAGAGGTGGCGATCTTTCAGCCATGCAATGCAGAAGCGGCGATCTTTTAGCCATGCAAATATAATAAGGTGGTAGTCTTTCAGCCATGCAAGTATAGAGGTGGCGATCTTTCAGCCATGCAATGTTGAAGTGGTGATCTTCATGCAATGCAAAAAAATACAGATGGATATAGTGTTTAGTCTCGAAAGGCCGAAGGGTAGCCTTATGCAATGCAGAAAATGCAGATGGAGAGAGTGTTTAGTCTCGGAAGGCAGAATAGTGACTTTATGCAATGCAGAAAATGCAGATGGAGACAGTGTTTAGTCTCGAAAGGTAGAATGGTAGCCTTATGCAATGCAGCAAAATGCAGATAGAGACATCGTTTAGTCTCGGAAGGCAGAATGGTAGCCTTATACAATGCTAAAAAATGCAGATAGAGGCAGTGTTTAGTCTCGGAAGGCAGAGTGGTAGCCTTATGCAATGCTATAAAATGCAGATGGAGACAAGGTTTAGTCAAAAATAAAATAAAATGGCAAATGGTAATAGAGTTTTCTTAGCTGATAGCAGGTTGTGATATTGTGACTGGTGGGGCATTGTGAAGTAGGGATTATCACCGGCGTATGTGGATAGAAAATGTTGGTAAGTGCAACAATTCTGAGAGTTGGATTCATGAACAATGTTCGTCTCATGAGTGTATAGTATGTTAGATGCTTTCGCAACCCAATTGTCTACATCTAAAGAAAAATCGTGATTGTTGTAGGGGAAGGTTAATTCGCATCCCCGCTAGCTCTGCTTGACATGTTCGGCTTTGATCTGGTTATACAGTATGTATCATTAGATGTAGTGTTTCTATACAAGGCGATTTCAATAATAAACATGCATGAATTTGTAAAAATATGACATAAGTATACAATTATGAAACAACTTTTAGATGAACCAACGATTGTGATGCAGCTCAAGACATTGCGACCTCTCTTGCTATGGAATTTTGAGGGTCCTCCTCAAAATTTTGCCCCTGTTTAATGGGCTGATGCTTCTAACGGTTGCTTGCGATGATCGACTGAAATCACTTCGGAATTTTAAGGGTCCTCCTCAAAATTCTTCACCAGTTTCCAATTGGGAGGGGGGGAATAAAATTTTTATTGAATTGTGATCGAACCCACAGGGCTGCCTACGTATCCCCTCTTAAATAGGAATCAGGTCATGCGTAGTTCAATTTACATCATATAGGAAAGCATAAGATTACACATAGTAATGCTTGACTGCATCTAAATTGATCGGCTTTGGCCAGACTTCTCCTTCCATTTCTGCAAGTATGAGGGATCCTCCCATCAAAACCCGGTGAATCATATATGGACCCTGACAGTTGGGAGAGAACTTCCCTTTGGCTTCAACTTGATGCGGGAAAATTTTCTTTAACACTAGTTGCCCCGGTGTGAACTGTCATGTCCTGACTCTTTTGTTGAAAGATCTGGACATTTTGTTCTGATAAAGCTGACCATGGCAAACTGCATTCATTCTCTTTCCATCTATAAGAGCCAGTTGCTCTTAACGACTCTTTACCCATTTTGCATCGTCGATCTCAGCTTCCTGTATGATTCTTAAGGAAGGAATTTCTACTTTGGTAGGAATGACGACTTATGTACCATAAACTAATATATAGGGGGTTGCCCCGGTTGATGTGCGGACTACACCACAATAAAGCAAATGATAGTTTCTCCTACCACTGCTTATGCCTCTCTATCATTTTCCTTAGTATCTTCTTGATATTTTTATTGGTGACTTCTACATCTCCGTTCATTTGAGGCATGTAGGTTGTAGAATACTTGTGTCTAATCTTGAAGGTCGTACACATGGATTTCATCAAGTCACTATTGAGGTTGGAGCCATTATCAGTAATGATTGACTCTGGAATTCTAAACCGACAAACAATGAGTTTACAGACAAATTTTGCCACGACTTTCTTAGTTACTGCTCTGTAAGATGCTGCTTTAACCCATTTGGTTAAATAGTCGATTGCTACTAGGATAAACTTGTGCATGTTGGAAGCAGCAGGCTGGATTGGTCCAATGACATACATTCCCTAGGTGACGAAAGGCCATGGTGAGCTCGTCGTATTAAGCTCATTTGGAGGTACCTTTATCATGTCTGCATGTATCTGGCAGCGATGGCATTTTCGGACATACATGATGCAATCTATCTCCATTGTCATCCAAAAGTAACTAGCCCGGAGTATCTTCTTTGCTAAAAAAACCTTTCATATGTGGACCACAAATCCCAACATGAATCTCCTCTAGCAGCCTGGCTGCTTCCTTTGTGTTGACACACCTTAATAATCCCAAATCAGGAGTCCTCCTATACAGGATTCCTCCGTTTTGAAAGAAATTGCTGGACAACCTCGAAAATGTACTTTTCTGAGTAGGATTTGCAAGTTCTAGGTATTCGCCTTTTGCCAAATATTCCCTGATATCATGAAACCAAGCTTTCCGTCTTCTTCTTCTTCAACATGGGCACAATAAGCTGGCTGGTCATGGATCTTTACTGGAATGTGATCAATGAAGTTTTTGTCTTGATATTGTATTATTGATGAAAATGTAGCTAATATATTGGTGAATTCATTCTGGATTCTGGGAACATGTCGGAGTTCTGTCTTTGTGAACCTCTTTCTTAACTCCTGTATGTGATACAGATAAGGGAGTATCGTAGAGTTCTTAGTTGCACATTCTTCCCGGACCTGATGTATGAGTGAGTCTCAAACTCCAATCACTAGCAACTCTTGAACATTTATGTCAGTGGCCATCTTGATCCCTAGGATGCAGGCTTCATATTCGTCCATATTGTTGGTGCACGAAAACCTGAGTTTGGCAGACACTGAATAATGCTGACCGATTTCTGATACTAGGACTGCTCCTATGCCAACTCTTTTAAAATTTGCTGCTCTATCAAAAAACATTCTCCAGCCATCATAGGATTCTACAATGTCTTCTCCTATTAATAATACCTCTTCATCAGGAAAAAACGTCTTCAGGGGTTCATATTCTCCATCCACGGGGTTTTCAGCAAGGTGATCTACTAGTTCATGTCCCTTGATTGCTTTTTGAATCACGTAAACAATGTCAAACTCACTCAACAGGATTTGCCACTTGGCTAGCTTGCCAGTAGGCATGGGCTTTTGAAAGATGTACTTTAGAGAATCCATCCTTGATATGAGGTATGTAGTATAGGCACAAAAGTAATGGCTCAGGTTCTGAGCCACCCAAGTTAAAGCACAGCAGGTGCGCTCTAACAGAGAATACCGGGCCTCATATGGGGTGAACTTCTTACTAAGGTAATAGATGGTATGCTATTTCCACCCTGTTTATTCATGCTGCCCCAGAACACAGCCGAAAGCTCCATCCAATACTGCAAGGTAGAGTAATAGAGGTCTACCTGGCTCGGGCAGGACCAAAACTATTGGTGTTGACAAGTATTCCTTGATTCCGCCGAAAGATTTTTGGCAGTCGTCAGTCCATTTGGTAGCGGCATCCTTCTTTAGCATTGTAAAGATTGGCTCGCAAATAAATGTAGACTGTGATATAAATCGGATAATATAGCTGAGTCTCTTCAAGAAACCTATCACATCTTTCTTGTTCTTTGGCGGTGGCAATTCTTGAATAGCTTTGACCTTTGAGGGATCCAGTTCTATTCCTCGACGACTCACAATAAACCCGAGTAGTTTTTCCAGTAGGAACCCTAATTGCACATTTTGTGGGATTTAGTTTTAGGTTGTACCTCTGTAATCTATTGAAGAACTTCCTCAAATCTCCCATGTGATCAGTGGCCTTCTTGGACATGATGATAACAACATTTACATACACCTTAATCTCTTTGTGTATCATATCATGAAAAATAGTAGTCATGGCCCTCATGTAGGTGGACCCTACATTCTTTAGCCCAAACGGCATCATCTTGTAGCAGTACATTCCCTACGGCGTAATGAAAGCCATTTTCTTAGAATTTTCTTCATCCATCCAAATCTGATGATAACTAGCGAAACAATCCACAAATGATTATAATTCATGCTTGGCGCAATTGTCGATCATGATGTGAATGTTTGGCAAAGGGAAGTTGCCTTTTAGACTGGCCTAGTTGAGTTCCTAATAGTCAACACAGACTCTCACCTTCCCGTCCATTTTTGGTATTGGTACAATGTTGCCTAACCATGTCGGGTATTCTACTACCCTAATAACTGTAACTTTGACCTACTTGGTGACTTCTTCCTTGACTTTCAAACTCATATCCGACTTGAAATTTCTGAGCTTCTATTTTACCGGTGGACATGTCGGATCAGTTAGTAGTTTATGAGGCACAATAAACGTGCTCAGGCCCGTCATGTCGTCATATGACCAGGCGAATATGTCCTCATATTCCTTTATAAATATTGTGTGTTCCTTCTTTTCTGATGGCGATAAGTGGACACTAATTCGTGTTTCTTTTACGTTCTCTTCATTCCCCAAATTAACAACCTTTGTCTCATCTAGGTTGGATTTCAGTATATTTTCAAAATTCTCAACTTCCTTAACAATCTCCTCTGGTATGTCATCTTCCTCTGAATCTATGTCCGTTTGTTGCATTGTCTCATTGCATGTCATAGTTATCGGTTCATCAAGATAAGTAATAGTAATGTTGTATAAGTAAAGTAATGAGAAAAAATAATAAGAGTGTTGATTTATAAGGAAAGTCGAAATGCCTTGATAAGTTGCATAATCATTTTGAACATTAAAGATCTTATTGCGGAGAATAAAATGCGAAAGGAAAAAATCAACTAGTAAAAATAAAAGATAGTGCATGATGCTTGTTCAGCCTTGCCACCTCGAGGCTCACCGGGCTCTGGTGGTTCTGATAGTCCAGTTATTGAGGTGTTCTCCTTTGCTTATAGCCTGTATGGAAGGGCCTTCCTTCCCCTTCTCCTCGAGAATGACATAATAATCCATATCATCATCTTCTAGGAACAAATTCTTCGCCGCAGCCAGTGCTTCCTCTTCTTCTGGACCATAGATAAAATCGACCGGTTGGAAAGTCTATTCCAAGCGTGGTATTGGGTGCTTCAGCGGATAGTAAGGACCGTGCCATGGTGGCGACCAGTTGTTGAATTCTTTCTAGGTATACTCATATCCCAGATCAAAAGTAGTACCATTCTTTTTGAGTTTTATGGGATCCTTGGAGGTTCCCGGTTCATACCCACTCCAGTTCAATATGCTCTTGATTTTCTTTTCCCACCATTTGTCCTTGTCAATGGCGTTGACTTGCTTGATGTGGTGATAGGTCTCCCCACCCAACTTTCTTCTGCTTCCGACTAACGGAATGGTTTGGCGACTATATATAGAATTGCTGCCATCGTCATGAATGATTACCTCCTGGTGATTCTACTTAAACTTTACCACCTAATGTAGTGTTGATGCTACAGCCCCAGCAGCATGAATCCAGGGTCGTCACAATAGCAGATTGTAAGATGTCGGCACGTCAATTATTTGAAAATCAACATCGAACAAAGTAGGCCTCATTTGTAAACATAGACTAATTTCCCCAATGGTAGACCTTTGGGAGCCATTTAAAGCTTTCACATTGATGGCTCCGTGCTTTATCTCATGCAGTCCCTTACCCAACGTCCTGAGTGTTACCAACAGATAAATGTTGAGGTTGGATCCTCCATCAATTAGGATTCTGGTGATAAAATAGTCTTCGTATTTCATAGTGATGTGCAACGCCTTGTTGTGACTCAACCCTTCTAGTGGCAGCTCGTCTTCATGGAAAGTGATCTTGTGACTTTCCAATAAATATCCTACCATGTTATCCATCTCTCCGACAGTGATGTTGTTGGGTATGTATGCCTTACTCAGTACCCTTAGCAGAGCGTTCTTGTGTGCATCAGAATTTTTTAGCAAAGCAAGGATAGAAATTTGCATTGGTGTTTTGTTCAGCTGGTCGATGACCGAGTATTCCTTGGCCTGTATCTTTCTCTCAAGGTCATCTATCCCGGTCTCGGTGATGGGAGGCTGGTTAAAGGCCTGCTTGCTTGACTCAGCCAGATGTTCTGGGGGTATAAACTCTACCAGTTCTCGCCATACCCTGTGTTGCAATAGCCTCTCCTAATCTAATATTGCCTTTCCTTCTCGCTTCGGCTGTATAGTCCTAAGAGATAGCCTTTGTATGGAATGGTTTCATGGTTGACATCACTATCGGAATCAATGTGGATACCTCTATTCCGAATAAAGCATGTACCTTGGGTGGTTAAATTGCAACTTTAAATGGTGTGGGTGCATTCGACGGGGACACGAATTCGACCTCAATTGGCGCTGTTGTCTTTTCAAATGACGTTTCCTCAAACTCATTTGGCATGGACATATTTACCTCGGCATCCCCAGAGGGCTGAATCATGACCATGATCAGATTAAGGGTGACTATTGGTTTTTTTGGGTCGTCACCTTCTGTGATCAAATTGATCGATCCCTCGGGATCGCAATCATCCTCTATTTCAATCATGTGAACACCTCCGCCAGTGTGGTGTGGAAGAGGATTATTGTGGACATTTGGAGCAGGTTCCTTTGCTACGATAATCTTATTATTAATTAAAGTCTGGATCTTGTCTTTCAGGGAACGACATTCATCAATGGTGTGTCCTTTCATGCCGGAATGATACGCACACGATTTATTTAGATTAACGTACTGAGAAGGGTTCTCAGAAGCAGCAGGGATAGGGGTGACATAACTAGTAGCTTTGAGTCATTCATACAACTGGTCAATAGGTTCAGCAATAGCTGTATATTGTTTCGGAGGCCTTCAGTTAAAGTTCGGTCGAGGTCTAAGGAAGTTTTGGTGTGCAGGAGGGGATTGATAGTGGGATGGTTGAGCATTATAGGCTTGGTAAACATGTGCGGGCTAGGAATATCTAGGTGAAGTAGGCTAGTATGTGGGGGGTGTAGGTGGGTGATGGAGTTCGGTGAGAGGATGAGGGTGCTTGGTAGTTTGGAGTAGGTTGATATGTGAGTGGAGGCATTGGGTAGGTTTGGTATTTGATAGGAGATTTGGTTCTCTATGCCACCATTATGGCTCCTACATCCCTTTTCTTGGACATACCTCCTAACTGTAAGGCCTTATTTGTAGCTTGCAAGGCCTCGAAGTTTGTAACGATACAGATTTTGATTCCCTCTTCAATCCTTTCCCCCAACTTGATAATGTTAGGAAATTTGTGGCCCTCGATCATCATCAGCCTTTCACAATACTGTTGGTCTTGAGCCCGGACAAAGAATTTGTTCATTTGTTCTTCCTCTAAGGCAGGTCTAACCTTAGCTGCTTTGGACCTCCAGCGAGCAGCATACTCGTGAAATGTTTCTGTAGGCTTCTTCCTTAGATTCTGAGTATAGAACACATCCGGCGCATTCTCCGTGCTGAACCAGAACCTGTCCATAAATTCGGATGTCATGCTTATTTAGTTTAACCACTTCTTTGGATCTTGGCTAACGTACCAGGACAAAGAATCTCCTTTCAAGCTCCTCATAAAAAAATTCATGTGGATTTTCTCATCTTTTCCTACTCCCACTAGATTGTCACAGTACGTTCTCAAATGGACACTTGGGTCCCCTATACCATCAAACATATCGAACTTGGGAGGTTTGTACCCCTCGGGCAGTTCGACGTCTGGCTGTATGCAAAGATCTTTGTAGTTCAGCCCTTCAATTCCCTTACTTCCTTCAACGCCTTGAATTTGGCTAGTTAATTTCTTAAGTTCTTCAACCAGGTTTCTGATGAGAATGTCTTTATCATCAGACTCGGTGTGTTTGAGATAGGTTGCGTGGAGTGTGGCATAGTCTCCACGTAGATGGGGGTGTTATGGTAGGCGTGGCAGTGGTCATTTGTAGAGTTTTGGAGTTTTGGGATGAGTAGTGGAGTATTATTTGAAGTATAGCAAGTGTTGCAATGGTGGTGAGGAGCAGGATGGTTCTGTTGCTTTGGGATGTTCTTTAGAGGTTTAGGGTTCTGAGTATTTAGGAAACTGATATCTAGAGAAGTGAGGGAAATGACCAATTTGCCAGATTCTAAACCTGATCAAGCTCTTTTTGGAATTTCAACAGCTTGTGTTCCAATTGGGATGCATTTTCCTTGGGAACTAGAGTACCATGACCGTGAGTGACCTCTACCCATTCAGTTCACTTCCCCTTTCTAGCGTTGTTCAAATCTTTCATCTTCCCTTTGTGCTTGTTTTTGACAAGACTAGGATGAGGAGTGGGTGGAGGGCCCCTGGATCTCGTGGAATAAAATAATGTTGCCAAAGTGCACGAACTAACCTTTGGGGAGGAGTATAAATAAAAAAAAGTAAAAAAAAAAAGGTAACCAGTTAGTGAGGATCATAAAAAATGTTGCTATATTTAAACAAATAGTGCAGAATCTAAATCGTGTCCTAATTTGGGGACCTCTTTATGCCCGAGGTAGCCTAGTGATAAATTAATTTGGAGAACTTAGAATGCTAAATACCTCACTTTATTGATAGAAAATAAGACGAATCCCAAATTGACACTAAATAATAGGAAATAAAAGTCACTCATGGTCATTGGTCTTATTACATTTCATAAAAAGAAGAAATCTCCTATCTATTTGGTCCTAGAAGGACTTTCCCCAGGTTGAATGTTCTCATTAATCAGATCCTCCAGTTCCCGTAGATTCACTAGTAAAAATGCCTTCGCCGGGTGTTCTCCTTCGTTTCCTCAGCGTTCTGGCAGTCGGTGACTCTCTTCCTCACTTTCCCTTCCAATTCCAGCAAACTGTATTCCATATATTCCTACTTTTTGCTAGCTTTTGTGGCCCTCTCTTTCCACTCATTGATTTGGTCATTTGATGGAAGACTCCTCCACTAGCCTAGCAATAGTGTAGGTGTGCTAATCATACCAAAACTAGGGACATCGTGCCTTATTTTCTGCAAAACAAAAGGTTAGACCCTACCCCCACCAGACTCGACTACTTAATACCAATAATTAGCATTAAGCATTTAGTTGTCCAAATAAATGCATAGAACGTGATAATGTCTGTTTGGGTTTTAGGGAAACCTAGGGGACTTTGGACAAGGCCAATATAAAGAGTCATTATGCGGACAACATAACTGACTCGGCTAGGTTCGACCATGATGCATGCACGGTTAAAGAGTAAGGCTTCTACAGGGTTTTAGACTGGTACGCTTCAGCGGACAACTCATAGGGGAAAAGGCACTGAACCATTGACTACACCGTTGGTCGACTAGTTTTACCGCAAATATGCCTTTTCCGGATTTGGTGGGTGATAATATCGGAAGAGCTCAACCACTCATTATAAGTGTTGATATGGTAATTTTTTGGCACGAGTGGAATATGATGTTGAGCACAATTATGCAACAATTAAAGCCATGTTATCACGTATTTGCACATTAACAAAGTAGTAAATGCAACAGTTTCATAATTTAAAGCAGTAGTAAAGGAAAGCAGAAAAGGAAAGAAACAAAAGACAAGTCAGTTGCGCAATTGAAAATGGAGTTGAATTCTTAAAGGAGTTAAACAAGTAATAAAGGAGCATAAATTCAGCATAATAGTCTGAAATGGTAGAAGCCTAATTTTCCCCTGCAGAGTCGCCATGTTGTTGCTCTCCATTTTAATCACAAAATCGATTTTATGACATTTGGAGGGACAACTCATTCCTTTTGGGAACTGCATTTGCATTTGAAAAGTCGCCACCTAGTAATTGGGGTGCATTAGGACACCAAAAGAGTTCAATTTGAATAACCAGAGATAGTGTAAGGGCTTGAAATTATTCTAAAGGGAAGGTGTTAGGCACCCCTCGGAATCCACTAGTGTGGTTCCCGGCCAGACAATTATTGTGAATTGAGGTACAATTAGCATATAGGCAGATAAGGCTCAAATAAGAGGGGATTTCAACACATAAAGGTTTGAAAGAGCAAGTAAAGTTTGAAAGAACAATTAGAAAGGATAATTTTTAAATAAAGAGTTAAAATATTGAAAGAAAAGATATGAAGAATAGAGAAAGGGGGGTCCAAGGTTCACTAAATATATGGATCACCCCACACAATGTCCGATAATCACTCCTCAATGACGGGTGACATTATCGCCTGGTCATCATATCCATATATACCCTTCCCACCCCGTTAAAGTATTTAAAGTGCGAATCGGTCTCAATTAATTATTGCATGCTATTACCCGTCCCACTCCTATCAGTCCCGGAGGCACTTAGGACTACTAAACCTAAAAAGGGAGGGACATTAGGCTTATTTGAAGTTTCAAAGGTAAAAACTCTGAGGCGACATACAAAACACATATTGCGTATTTTGGGGGGAAGAATATAAACAAACAAAGGCTCACATATACCTCCTTAAACAAAGAAAGCACAAAATTAGCATGACTTGCACATACTTTTTAGGTCTGATTAGAAATACCAAAGATGAGGGAGTTTAACTATTGAAGCAGATTGGTTTATTACATAATTCAGATAAGAAGTCCGAATCAGGCTTGCCTGCTGGTTGTAATGATCAATAGAAACATGTTCAGTTTACATGTATTTCCATATGGCTTGTCTAAGTGTTTGGACAGGGTCCTATAGGCATGACATCTACTGAATTTAGATGTTGATGACTAAGGCTCGAAATGGATTGTTTGAAGCCCTATATGCATACTTGTTAAACTTGTTAAGTGAGGAACTTAGATTATTAAAAAAAAATGCAAAATGTACAAAAAAACTAAATAAATTGGTACAGGTTCTGCAGGTGATAGCATCTACTATTACTGATTTTATATCTAACATTGACTATGAATGAAAACAAATCAGAATTGCTTGAGGATCCCTATAGGCATGATTTCTAGGCATTACTGATTTCAAACGTATATCTAATTGCAGAAACCTTATGGACATGATATCTAAATGCAGAAACTTATTTTTCACCTTATGGACATGGTATCTAAATGCAGAAAGTTGTTTTAAACCTTATAGACATGGTATCTAAATGCAGAAACTTGTTTTAAACCTTATATACATGGTATCTAAATGCAGAAACTTATTTTAAACCTTAAAGACATAGTATCCAAATGCAGTTTGAATTATTAAAATATTCCTATAGGCATGGCTTATAGGTGAAGTTTCAATATGAAGAGGTTAAACACCCTAGATGAATGGTTTCTTGGTGATGTTTGAATATGCAAAAATTAAAACACCCTATAGGCATGATTTCTAACCTTGCAAGCATAGTTACCCATCCTTTTTTCACTAGCCAGCCCCAAATGTTTATTACAACTTATTACAAACTAGAATAATAAATTACATCAAAAAAGTACAACCAGAGGAAGCCTGATTCTTGACTTCCTCTCTGAGTTATGAGATAGACGAACTCAAAGTCCATTGATCCAAAGCCTTTCCCCAATTTGAGTGTGTCAGAGTTCCCTAAGAGCCTCAATGGAACTTCGGGCAATGCTCACACCCAAATTATATCACTAGAATTGGGATAAGTATAGTGTGGAAGTATCAGCCCCCAAGTATCCAAGTTCAGAGGGAGCTCATGGGTCCCAAGGCAAAGCTAACAAAAAGGGGGTAGAACTTAAGTCTAAGAAAGAGTGCAAGTGAAGAAACAGAGTTCTGAGGGAACAAAGGAGAGGGAAAGGGGTGTTGGGAAACAATCATAAACAAAATAATTTCATACAAAAGGGGTTCAGGGGTTGGGAAATTGTAAAGAGCCTATTTACTCAAGCAAGGGTCCGCTTTGGTCATGCACAGCAATAGAAGATGCTGGCATGCCCATAAGCCTACCAGAACATACAATACTAGAGAGACATAGAGGTTAGGATCCCAGGGGATCAAGCTTGTGTCATGGGCAATAATATTCAATACTGTCATGCCTTAAACAAACCATAAACATCATACACATTGGGGTGGGGGAGGGGTAGGATTCATAATAGATTCAGAATAGGCAGAAGAAAATTACAGCATGCTAAAATAAGTACTGGACTAAACAAAAATAGTAGGCAAACAAGAAGGTAAAAGAATTAAGTAAACATATTGTTGTAATGCTGAAATCTTAATCAGAACATACCATTTTAAAGAAGCAAAAATACAGTAAAGGCAGGTAGCAGGATTTGAAATATAGCTTTGGCTTTCAGCCAGCTAAATAGGTCACAGTAAAAGTAGCAAAGCAGGAGAGAATGTTTTGGGTGTAAGTGATTTTAGAACTCAGAGAGTTCTTATGTGTTTGTGTTAATGAAAGAGCAAGGTACTTATAGTTTGAAAACAGAAAAATAATAAGGCAAGAATCATAGTTCAGCAGCAATTATGGAATTATATACTAACTAAAAGTCAAATCAGTACCAAAGACTTCCTTTAATTAAGGAGTTAAAATTAAACGGTAATGGGCAGAAAATATTTAAGGAAAGAAATCAAGTAGCGCATAGTGTGCTGAATAGACAATTAGGGGTAAGTACATAGGGGTCCAATTAAGGAAACAAGTAATGCAGAATCAGTAAAAATACTCGGTTAACCAAATAGGGTAGGAAACACAATAGAGTAACAAAATATGGAGACAATCAGCTCCTAGAAATTCAAGAAGTCAAGGGTTTGAAATTACTGATTTAAGGAGAATCACACAGGTTTCTAAGAATAGGCAAATAAACCATGTTAAAAATAGGAGAATCGAAAGTCTAAGGAAACTTTTCAAATCAATCCAAGAAATAATAAAATCAATAAAACAAGGAAGGAATCAATTATGTAACACACGAGTGCAATCAGAATTACAAAAGGAATGGTTTGAAATCAGTCCACAATTGAAGGTCATTTTAGAGAGAAATTTAGCATATAAAAGAGTGAACAAACATTAGGTATGCGACACAGAACTTATGACAAAGAGAAACAGCTTGCAATAACAATTACAAAGTCCAGTAGACAGTGAAACACAATAGTCACATAGGTCAACTTAGTAATAGGGAAAAGTAGGTATCAGAAACATGCAAAAGGGTTAAGTAAAAAGACCTTTCTAAAAAATATAGTCTAGTTTCGATGATTGCAAAAGCCAAATCACATAGAGAAATGGAAGTTGAAACAAAAAGGGTTTCAAATCCAGTCAAGCAACTTCAAACAGTTCAAACTGCTTCAGAAGCTTGAATAAGCCCCAAATAAATTAGGGTTTTGAAACTAATCAAATTCAGGGATGATGAGCAAGAAAACCACACAGCAAATAGTCTTAGAATTCGAATGAACCCAAAATTTTAGGGTTTTTTAAGATCAGTCGAGTCTAGGGATGGAACATAAATAATCGAACAAATACTAACACAACAAAATATACAGAAACTTCAAGAGAAATGAAGACTCTTGACATGCAAACTCCAGTAGAAGAACGACACAATGAAACACAGCAAAACATGTTGAAAACCAAAGAAAGCTTCGAAATAACTTAACAGAAACCAAAATCGGAAAAGATAAAGGGGTTTCGAAGGTAGAATTTGAAACAAAACCTTGAGAAAACATTTAGAAGTTTAGAGCAAACACAAATATAAAACAGATCTAAAAGAAATCGGAAGAACCTCAAAGGTTAGGGTTTCAGAAGAACCCCAGATGGTGAGAAAGGCTTGCAAAATCGTCGATCTAAGTAGGAGAAGTCAAGAATCAGGCTTGAACAGCCATGGCTGGCCGGAGCAAAGTCAAAGATGACCGGAGACAGCCATAGAACTGAAATCAACGAAGGTCTTGACAAAACTTTTCCAGGATTCAACCTTGAAACCGTTATACTTGAACACATAGATGACCAGGGAGGTAGATATAGGCCTCCAATGGCATTGGAAGCAATTAATTTGGGCGATTTTAGGGTGGTGGTTGAGGGCGACGGTTAGGTTGAGAGAGAATTGGGATTCAGAGGTGGCTGAATAAGAGAAATGATAGGGTTTAGGGGTTGTTTGGGATTAATTATGGAAAGGAGATTTAGTGGTCGTTGACCATTTTGATCAACGGCCGGGATTGAATGGGTAGGTAGGGGGATCCGGGCGGGTTATTTAGTTGGGTTGGGGTCGGGTACGATTAGGATTTTGGGTGGGTAATTGGGTTTAAAATTGGGGTTCAATTCAGGCCACAATTGAAACACAATTTGGCTACATTTTAAATAGCCACATTTCCCTTATTTATTTTATAAAAAATAGTAAAATAATTTTTGGAAATAAATTAAAGATACTATAATATTTAATAAT
Organism: Nicotiana glauca; assembly: GCA_026770625.1. Taxonomy (NCBI): domain Eukaryota; kingdom Viridiplantae; phylum Streptophyta; class Magnoliopsida; order Solanales; family Solanaceae; genus Nicotiana; species Nicotiana glauca. Next base: position 196,183 of record MU722586.1, read on the forward strand.
ACATAATTATCACATTAAAAATATTGGACCTAGTTTTTATAGACATAAACGTAATTAAATCTAAAAGAGGCTACTATTGCAATTATATGCAATTTAGCCTTAAAAATACTAAATAAATTTGTAAAAATATGAAAAAAATTATATTAGATATATTTTAGTATAAATATGAGATTCCAATAAATGAATCACTAAAATGATAATTTTGGGCATAATTATTGGGCGTTTCTGGATAAAATAGGGCAATAAATTGATTTAGTTTTTTTAAGAAAATTAAAGAGAAAAAATAAAATATTTGGACATACTTATATGTGCATACATCTGCTATTTTGAGATTATTTTGCATATTAAAACATTTGGAGAAAAATTGGGTATCAATATATGCATTCAGCGAGACGTAGAACTGCCGGAAGGTTACAAACCTCCTAAGCTCGAGATGTTAGACGAAACGGGTGACCTGAAGGTACACTTGCGGACATACTGTGATAAGCTCGTGGGAGTTGGGAAAGATGAAAGAATTCCTATGAAACTATTCCGGAGGAATCTCACTGGAGGCAACCTATCTTGGTACATCAGTCAAAATCCCAAGAAGTGGGTTAATTGTGAAAGCATGGCATCCGACTTCATGGATCGATTCAGGTTTAATACAGAGAATGCACCTGACTTCTTCTATATAGAGAACCTCAAGAAGAAACCAACGGTAACTTTCTGCAAGTATGCTACTCGATGGAGGTCAGAAGCTGCAAAGGTCAGGCCGACACTTGAAGAAAAGAAGATGAAAAAATTCTTCGTCAGGGCCCATGACCCAAAATACTATGAAAGGTTAATGGTCATCGAAAATTAAAAATTTTCCAACATTATCAAACTCGGGTAAACGATTAAAGAAGGGATCGAGAGCGGGATGGTAACCAATTTTGAGGGATTGTAGGCTACCAATAAAGCATTGCAGCCAGGGGGTATATCAAAGAAGAAATAAGTAGGGGCAGTGACGGTAGCCCAAGGTCCAAAATCCCTACTCATATACCAAACACCTCCACCTACATACCAACCTTCACCTTCCAGATATCCTCAAGTCGCTACCGGCTATCATACTTATAACACCCAGCTAGCCTATTACCATTCACCTCCAATCCGTCAAAACTATCAAAAACCTAGACCCAATTTCGATCCCATGTCGCCCAGACAATACACCATTATTGCTGAACCCATCGACCAACTATAAGAAAGATTGAAGGCTGTCGTATATGTCACCCCTATTCTCGTTGTTGCCATGGACTACTCCTGCCAATGGGTCAACCTGAACAAAACATGTGTGTACCATTCCGGCATAAAGGGGCATACTATTAATTATGTCGCACTCTGAAAGATAAGATTTAGACCTTGATGGATACCAAATACATACAAGAAAAAGAAGTCGCACCCAATGTTCGGGACAATCCCCTCCCAAATTATAGAGGTGAAGGAGTTAATGTGATAGAAACTGATGAAGAATGGGATCCTGAAGGGGCAATTGGGCTTATTCGGGAAGGGGATAACCCTAAGAATCCTACAGTCACACTCACTCCTATTGTGTATAGATATAGCCACCGGTCAAAGTTAAAGTAGTTGTATCAGCTCTGTTTGAAATCGAAGTGACAGCACTTGCGATTACACTTACTCCATTTGAAGTAGAAGTAGCCACACCCTTTACTATGGTGGTAGCATCTACCCCACCCTTCAATTCCAATGCCATACCTTGCGATTATGTTGCCGAAGCTAGAGAAAAGGAAAGCAAAAATGGAAAGTCTAGTGCTGCACAGGGGATGACCAGAACTGGAAGAATCTATGCACCCAAAAATTTAGGAGGAACAAGAAAAGAAGTTGTTGCCAAACAACCCATCGTTGAAACTGGACCAGATGATCTCTGGATAAAAGTACAGGCAAGAGAATACTCTTTTGTTGATTATCTAAACAAAACCCCTGCTCAGATTTCCATTCTGTCACTGCTACAGAATTCTGAAACATATAGAAATGCATTAATGAAAATGTTGAATGAAGCTTATGTGCCCAACAACATCACCAGTATGGAAATGGCCAACATGGTAGAGCTAGTACTGGAAAGTCACAAGATCAACTTTCACGAAGATGAACTACCACCTGAAAGACTAAATCACAACTGAGCACTGCACATCACAGTACAGTTCGAGGGTAATTCATCGCCAGAGTCATAATAGATGGGGGTAAAAGCCTCAATATTTATCCATTGACTACTCTGAAAAGGTTGGGTGAAGATTTCCATGAGATACGAGCAGGGTATGAATGTGAAAGCATTTGACGGGTCTCAAAGGGCCATAATTGGGAAAATTAACCTTTTTTTTGCAAATGGGCTCGATTTGGTTTGATGTTAAGTTTTAGGTATTGGACATATCTGCAAAGTATAATATTTTACTGGGACGACCTTGGATACATGCTACTGGAGCTGTAGCTTCTACGCTACACCAGGACGTGAAATTCGAGTGGAACCATCAGGAGGTAATCATTCATGGAGATGGAAGTAATCCTATTTACCCCAGCCAAACAGTCTGAGTTATCGATAATAGAAGAAAGTTGGGTGGAGAAACTTATCACTGCATCGAGCGTGTCAATGCAATTGAGAAAGATAAATGGTGGAGCAGCAAAATAGAAAGCATACTGGCAGGGTGAGAGTATGAACCCAATAAAGGTCTTGGTAAGAATCTCCAGGGTATCACTAAGCCAATACAGTAGAAATGTCGTGATATAACTTTTTGGATCTGATATCCGTATACATATCAAGAATATGATGATTGGTCGCAACCATGGAGTGGTCCCTATTACCCTCTTGAGCAGCCAGTGCCGCATCTGAATCAGACCTTTCATCAGGCTGATACAGTATGGGGATCTGAAGAAGAGGAAGCTTTGGCTGGGCTAAGGAACTTGTTTCTAGAAGATGAAAACATGGATTGCAATGTGATAGTTGAGGAGGAGGAGGAAGGCCTTACCATTCAGACGTTGGATAGGGGAGCATTTCTCAGGAACTGGACCGCCACATCATCAAGGACCAGATGAGTCCCGAGGTAGCATGGATACTAATGTTATTCGAAAAAAAAAAATCTTTTGAGCATTTAGTTTTGAAAACACCTTTCTTTCAGTATTTTGTTTTGGAAAACACTGTTTTGAAATCATCTTAATGATATTTTGTTTAACATTTTAGCATTTATCAAATAATTTGATGTTTTATTATCGTTATCTTTCATATTTTGACATGTAATGGGACAACACAACATAAGGATAGTGACTCAGAAGAAGAAGATGTGATATCTGAGGAAGTTGTTAGAGAAGTTAAGAATTTTGAGAATAAGCCTAAGTCCCACCTGGACGAAACAGAGATAGTCAATTTGGGAGATTCTGAAACCATCAACCAAACTCGCATAAGTATTCACATGTCGCCATCAGATAAGAAATAATACACTCGTTTCCTAAGAGAACATGAGGATATTTTTTCATGGTCATATGATGACATGACCATTCTGAGCACATCCATAGTGACTCGTAAGTTGCCTACCAATCCAATGTGTCCGCCACTGAAGCAAAAACCCAGAAAGTTCAAACCAGACATGAACCTAAAAATAAAGGAGGAGGTCACTAAGCAGATCAAAGCCAAAGTTCTCATGGTAGTTGAGTACCTAACCTAGTTAGCCAACATTGTACCGGTTCCAAAGAAAGATGGGAAAGTCAGGGTGTGTGTTGACTATCGAGATTTAAACTGAGCAAGTACCAAGGACGATTTCCCACTGCCAAATATACACATTCTGATCAACCATTGTGCCAAGCATGAACTCCAGTCCTTTGTAGATTACTTTTGGTTATCATTAGATTTGGATTGATGAGGAAGACGCGGAGAAAATAGCTTTCATTACACCATGGAGAGTGTATTTCAACAAAATGATGCCATTCGGTCTCAAAAATGTTCGGGGCACCTATATGAGGGCCATGACAACCATTTTCCATGATATGATACAGAAGGAAATAGAGGTATATGTTGACGACATCATCATCAAATCCAAGAAAGCCACAAATCACATAACAGACTTTTAGGAAGTTCTCTGACCGACTACGGAAGTACAGTTTAGAACTAAACCTCGCAAAATGTGCATTCGGGGTTCCTACCAGAAAATTTTTGGGATTCATCGTTAGCTGTCGGGGAATCGAGTTGGACCCGTCAAAGGTTAAAGCTATCCAAGAATTACCACCACCGAAGAGCAAGAAGGACGTGATGAGTTTCCTGGGATGCCTTAATTACATCAGTCACTTTATAGCACATTCCACAGTAATATGTGAACCAATTTTCAAAATGTTGAAGAAGGATGTTGCAACCAGTTGGACTGAGGATTGTTAGAAGGCTTTTAACCAAATCAAGGAATACATATCCACACCGCCAGTCCTAGTCCCACCAGAACCTTGTAGGCCACTGCTACTCTACCTCTCTATATTAGATGGGGCTTTTGGTTGTGTTTTGGGACAACATGACGAGACGGGAAGAAAGGAGCAAGCCATATATTACTTGAGTAAGAAGTTCACACCTTTTGAAGCACGGTACTGTCTGCTAGACCCACTTGATGTGCTTTGACATGGACAGCTCAGATATTGAGGCATTAATTTTGTGCCTATACCACATACCTCATATCAAGGATGGAACCACTAAAGTACATATTTCAGAAGCCTATGCCTACCGGGAAATTGGCCAAGTGGCAAATATTGCTGAGTGAGTTCGATATTACCTATGTAACTTCGAAGGCAGTCAAAGGACAAGCTTTGGCAGATCAACATGCTGAAAATCCTATAGGAGGATAATACAAACCCTAAAAATGTATTTTCCTACCGAAGAAGTGTCATTCATAGGATAGGAAGCCAATATAGCTGGTGCTAAAGGGATATTTCCACATATAAATGAAGCGAAAGGGAAATTTTCACCTAACTAGCAAGGTCCTTACATGGTTCACAGGGTACTAATACGAGGAGCACTCATACATACAGAAATGGACAGAGAAGTTTGGCCAAAGCGTATCAATTCAGACGCAATTAAGAGATATTATGTTTAAATTGTTCACATTTCTTCATATGATGTAACTGAACTATGCTTGACATGATTTCGGTTTAAGAGGGGATACGTAGGCAGCCATGTGGGTTCGATCACATCTCAATAAAATTTTCATTTCCCACAACCAAAAATTAGGCCAGAATTTTGAGGGGGACCCTTTCCCAGAGCAAGTCCAGCCAACGTCATAATGTGTAAGACAGTCAGAGAATCTATTAAGTAACTAAGGCAGAACTTTGAGAAGGATTCTCAAAATTCCGGAGTAGGTCCAACAAACTTGGTCACATGCAGAATGGCTGAAGTATTGCTTATTAAACTGGGGCAGAATATTTAGGAGGACCCTCAAAATTCTAATGCAAAGAAGCCACAATGTCTCTAAAAGTGTAGCAGTCATTAGTTCATCTAATAATTTAACATTGCATACTATTATGGGTTTAAATAATACGTTTATCAAATGCACGCATATTTTTTATCAAAAAATTTAGTTTTATGAAATAGCCAGATGTTACCCAAGGCAGCACAAATAGGATTTCCAGAACAAAGCAGAGCAAAACAATCAAACAAAGGCACAAACAAACCTCCCCCGTAAAACTTACGATTTTTGTTTGGATATAGGAACAAGGAATAACCACAAGTAAGTGCGCCTCAAAATCATAATAATTGGACCGCCAAGTGCTAATATATCTCCAGCTAAGAAATATTCTGCTCCTATTTGCTATTTGTCCATTGCTTGAGACTAAGCTCTATCTCAGTTCTTGCATGAGGCTAAGCCTTGCCTCCTTAATTGCGTAAGGCTAAGTATTGCCTTCCCTTTGCATGAAACTAAGCTTTGTCTCAATTCTTGCATGAGGCTAGGTATCGCCTTCTCTTTGCATGAGACTAAGCTCTGTCTCAAGTATTGCATGAGGCTAAGCCTTGGCTCCTCAATTGCGTAAGGCTAAGCTCTGCCTTCCCTTTGCATGAGACTAAGCTTTGTCTCAATTCTTGAATGAGGCTAAGCCCTGCCTCCTCAATCGCATAAGGCTAAGCTTTGCCTTCCCACTGCATGAGACTAAGCATTGTCTCCAATTCTTGTATAAGGCAAAGACCCGCCTCCCTATTTGCATAAGGCAAAGCATTACTTCTCCTTGCGTGAGACTAAGCGCTGTCTCAATTTTTTCATGAGGCTAAGCCCGACCTCCCCAATTGTATAAGGCTAAGCTCTGCCTTCCCATGCATGAGACTAAGCATTGTCTCCAATTATTGCTTGAGGCTAAGCCCTGCCTCCCTATTTGCACAAGGCTAAGCATTGTCTTCCCTTTTCATGAGACTAAGCTCTGTCTCAATTCTTGTATGAGGCTAAGCCCTGCCTCCTCAATTGCATAAGGCTAAGCATTGCCTTCTTTTTGCATGAGACTAAGCTCTGTCTCAAGTCTTGCATGAGGGTAAACCCTATCTCCTAAATTACATAAGGCTAAGCTCTATCTTTCCCTTGCATGAGACTAAGCATTGTCTCATCTATTTGCATGAAGATAAGCCCTGCCTCTCTATTTGCATAAGGCTAAGAACTGCCTTCCATCACATAAGACTAAGCCCTGTCTTCCTTTCTCATATGAGGCTAAGCATTGCCTCCCCATCTGCATAAGGCTAAGCTTTATCTTTCCTTTTATAATGATCGGACATTACCCTATCTAAAACCCAGCACTATTTTACCTTTTCCGGGGCTAAGCTCTTGTTATATCTCGCATTTTTGTGCGTTATAGTTTCGTCTTCAGTTAATTGATGTAGACTCGAGGTTGAGATTATCTTGAGGTTAATGTATTTATGCTATTTATAACAATTTATAAGTAAGTGTTATGAAGGATAAAAGGTACGCAAATTAAAGAAAATGAGTTTCGTTGAAGGTGGCCAATTTGGGATAAAATACGGATCGAGCGATAATACCAGATAATTATAGATTAGTACCATGCAAGGTACAATATGACCACGGTAGTATGATGTATAAAATATATTAAAAATAGATAGAATTTTAAGTAATTTGAGATAATTCTTAATTATACAAATATTTAGTTAGATACCAGGTAACAGAACAATACCTAGTTAATTAATAAAATTAGTGGATAAGATTAATCCCTCCCGAAAAAAACGTGGCAGAAGTCCACCATGTAAGGGAATGACTTTCAGCCATTTATGAGTAGGTGGATACCTAAGGTTAATTTTTTTTTAATAATCCACTAGGCACTGTGCCTAGGGTTGATTTTCATACATATAGAAAAGGATATAACAGAGGTGGAGGGGGACATGAACCTTACCTCCACAAATACAAAGAAGGTGTATTTGGTTGACCACTTATGGTAACCAAATAGAACCTGAGCTATGTGATGAAACAAACCTAATGTGATGGTGTCAATGTCTATCCTAAAGTGATAGACATTGAAGTATACAATATACAAAGGAGACCTAGCCAATTAATACAAACTAGCACTAGAAGGTCTAAGTCTACCAAAATATTGAGTTGGAATTTGAGATTACATACATAACAACTACTACTATCCATATGGATTAAGCAGAAGTAGCATAGAGGGCCAAAGATACAAAAAGGACCCTTGAAGATGAATATCTTCGTAATTGCTTTAAAAATGATAGAAAGCAAAAAGGAATATAGCTAACAAAAATTGGAATGCCCAAACGGTTAGCTGCCTGGAGAAGTTGACAGAATAGAGTGAGCAAGGGTTGAGCCCTGTTCCATCTGTCCATGCATTGGCCTGGATATGAAATGATTGTTGTTGGTAGTCCATGAAGTGATCTCTGTCTTCCCTGGTCCTTGCCTTTGTTGTGTCTTCACCAGCTGCTGTAGAAGACATATGAGCATGTGGGTGTGACAGAGGGTGCCTGTGAGTGTGTAATCTGCTGTGTTGGAGGGTAGAGATGAGTGGGGTAACTTGGCTCAGTTGTGAATTTCTCAGCAGGTTGAGCATTACAAATGCTAATACCACTGCTTGATAAATTAGCAACTGAGCAAGTGTCCCCCAGGTACCTGCAAAAAACATCAGAAGTGTTAGAAAAAGGGGCTCAGTTTCCAGGTGCTAGTGGTGCTGGAACTGAGGCTGGGGAGAGGGGAGCTGTGGTGATCCCTGTACTACAGTTTTGGTGTAGGTTCTTATGTAAACTACACTCAAATTTGTAGTTGCTCAAAGGAAGGAGAAGCAAAAGCAGTCTTGGGAGTCCATGAGTGGATGAACTGCTAGGGCTCTTGTGATTGATCTTGAGATGGAACAGGAGAGGTGCTATCAACCCTGCACATGCAATGTTCTGCACCTGTGAGGGTGTTGTTGTCTGATTGTGGACTGTGGCCTCCATCTTCAACATGTGAGAAGTTTAGTGCACTTGGTGTACCTTCAGCAGAATCAACATCTGTGATGTTAATACCACTGTCTGAAGGCATACCAAGTGTCCATTTCTTATCTTAGTTCTCAAACTCCAGGTTCTTGTGTTGACTGAAGTTGAGGCTGGGGAGAGGGGAGCATTTGTGATCCCTGGTCTATACACTGACTGCAGGTTCTTGTATGTACTGTAGTCAGGTGTATAGAGGCTCATGATGCATTCATAACCAAAGTGAAGGTCATTAGTGCATCCAGCTGCAGCTCATTAGCCTCCTCTGAATTGCTGCAACCTCTGTACCTGTTGAGTCAAGGTGTGATGTTGTCTTTGGCTATAGAAAATATGGGATGCCCCATTGGTTTGGCCCTGGGAGACTGAACATCGGGGATGTTGATACCACTCCCAAAGGCCAGCCCAATTGGCCAATAAATGTACCTGCAAAACAAGAAAAGCAGTCAGTGAAAGCAGGAGAATTTCTGCTCTTATTTTTGGGGCTGTTGTGGTTCAGAGGTTTTGATGAATGGGGGACAAGGTGTTGTATAGTGGTTGTGTTGTTGAAAATGTTGTAACTCTGAGGGTTATAGTTGTTCTGCAAAGGTTCAAGGTGCATGAAAGGGTCTTTATTGTTGGAGTTTTGGATTTTTGGGCTTGATTTGGAGCATAGAAGGCTGTCAACCATAGCCATTGGAATGAGAAGGAGATGGTGATTGAGGGTTCATGATTTTTCTAGTCAATCTGTGCCTAAAGGAATGTGTGCTCATCTTGTCCAAAATGACTTGGCCTCTAATGTGATAAGGCAGTTGTGACAGACTGGAAAAATGAGTGGTATTGGCTAGAGTATGGCTGACTTTGGACAAGGAGTCTGCTGGGTGTTAGCTTCTCTGTAGGTATGTGTGGAAGTGATGTTTTCACACTGGTTACACCCCTGTTTCAGCTTCTAAATAAGATTTGCTATGGTCCATGGAGGAGGGTTATCATTGGCTAACCACTGAATGAGCAGGGCAGAGTCTGATTCCAAGTGGATGTTGGTAAAGCCATTATCAATGCACCATGTAATGCCCAGGAGTGCAGCTTCAGTCTCAGCAAGGTTATTGGAACCTTCACCAAGGGGAGATGCAATTGCATGAATGAAGTCCCCATGGTGATCCCTAATTATGACCCCAGCCCCAATCTTACCAGGGTTATGCATGGCACTACCATCTGAATTCACCTTCACATAGTTAAGAGGGGGTTTTTGCCAGGTGATTAGGGTAGTTTTGGTATGGAACTAGATGTTTTCAGAGAAGGAGTATAGCTGGGGCCAATCAGTAGGCCAAGAGAGGGCAGGGTAGGTGGCCAAGAGCATCAGATGAAGATCAGAATTGATAGAGAAGACTACCCTAGTCAATGAGGATTGTTTGGCTCCATACCTTGATGAGCATCTATTTTTCCAGAGGTTCCAGCATATAAGAATGGGCAGGGTATCTATGAGGAGCTTGTGAACCTCATTTTTAGATTTTTGGGTCCACTATTTCAGGAGGAGGGTGTTGGGGGGCATTTCAGTGAAGGGAAAACCTACTGGGGCAGCAAATATTTTCCAGATAACTTTGGCAAAGTGGCCTGTGCTAAATAGGTGATCAACAGTTTCAGCTTGAGGGTTCTTGCAACAAGCACATTTGTGCACAGAGGGTGGGCCAAAGGTTACCACTATATCATCAGTAGGGAGCTTGTTTTTCAAGGCACTCCACAAACAGAAGGATATTTTAAAGGGGATTTGTTTGTGCCAAGTTTTCTTGTTCATGAATAGGAGAGGACTTTTCTTCCTTATCACATTCCATGCAGAGGCAGATGTGAAGTTCCCTATTGTTGTGAGTTTCCATATAGGCTTGTCAGGTGTTTGGGGATTATAGGAGATGGGTGATTGAAGAATGGCTTCTAATACATGAGATGAGACAAGGTTAGATAATTTCTGAGCATCCCATACCCCTGAACTCCAAAAATGGAAGACCTGCTTGTTGCCTGGTCTTCCTCATGTTATTCTGAAAGGAGCTAAGTGCCCTGTACCCAGCTAATTGTCCCACCAAAAGGAAGAATTACCATAGGAGAGCTGCCATTGAATGTGTTCCTCAGCTTCTGTTTTATTAGACTTCATCTTCTTCCATGCCTGTGATTGCCCAGAGTCCCATTTTTTTGAGACAGGATGGGATCTCTTGCAGTATTTTGCCTTGAGGAAATTGCTCCATAGTGACTCTTTAGTTCTGAAACACCACCACTGTTTGAACTCTAGAGACTTGCACACATCCTCTATATTTCTGAAGCCAATTCCTCCTTCATGCTGAGGCTTCGCCAGTTTATGCCATGAAGCCCAATGGTATTTGTTCTTATTGTGATCTATGCCCCAAAAAAAGTTAGCTGCTAGCTTCTCAATTTGTTTCATCACAGTCTTTGGAGGAGAGATTGCAGAGAGTAGATGGATAGGAAGAGATTGGAGTACATGTTTGATGAGTGTGACCCTACCCACATAAGAAAGAGTCTTTCCATGCCAACCCCTTATTCTACTGACTACTTTAGAGATAATAGGATTGAAATAGATGATTCTTTTTCTTCCAGAGTAGAGAGGACATCCAACGTAGGTAATTGGTGATTGTTTTCTAGAAAATCCTGCGATGTGGTGGACCCTCCTGATTGTGGACTGAAATGCAGAAGGAGAAGTCATAAAATGACTCTTATGCTTGTTAATCAATTGGCCAGAAGTTTGTTCATAAGCTTGGAGAGTGGCCATGATTTTTTTTTTAAGAGAAGTTCTGCCCCCAGATGTGAAAATGATGATATCATCAGCAAAGCTGAGATGAGTGACTTGAGGGCCTCTTTTTTCCATGTAGAATCCATTGAAAAACTGATCATGAGTTAGACTGTTAAGCATTTTGGACAGTAACTCAGCACCTAAGATGAATAGGGCAGGGGCAAGAGGATCACCTTGTTTGAAACCTCTTGTGGAGTGGAAAAAACCATGTCTTGAGCCATTAACAATAACAGAATACCAGTTGTTTGAGAGGGTTCTCCACACCATGTCAATGATCCTCTAATTGAAACCAAGTCTTCTCATGACAATGCAGGTGAAAGACCAGGAGACTCTATCATAGGCCTTAGTCATGTCCAATTTAATTACCACATTACCTCCTACATTGGGTTTTTTGATACCTTGCACTATCTCCTCGGCCAGCATTATATTCTCAGATATACTTCTTCCCTTAACAAAACCAGACTGGTTAGGAGAGATTATGTTAGGTAAGATGGGAGCTAGCCTGAGACAAATAAGCTTAGAAATGATCTTATTTATGAAATTGCTCAGGCTAATTGGTCTGTATTCAGAGAGGGAGTTGGGGAACTCTACTTTAGGGAGGAGAACAAGGCAGGCTTGTGTCATATGCTTTGGCAAAGAGTAACCACAGAAGAAGGCATTGACAACATTGAAAATGTCCTTCTTAATAATTTCCCAACAATGCTGATAGAATTTCCCATTAAATCCATCTGGACCTGCAGCACTGTTAGGATTTATGGAAAAGACCACAGTCTTGATTTCATCAATTGAGGGCTCTTCGGTAAGGGCATTATTGTCTTCATCAGTAACAATGTGAGGGATACAAGAAATGAGATCTTCTCTTATTACCCCTCCCTGATCAGTGAATAGATCATGAAAATGATCATAGGCAGCTTCACCAATGGCCTCATCTCCTTGAATCCATTCATTGTCCTCATTTGTTATCTTATGGATTAAAAGCTTCTTTCTCCTTCCTCTTATCAGATTATGGAAATACCTGGAGTTGGCATCTCCCTCTTTGAACCAAGTAAGCTGTGTTTTTTTCCTGAGGACATCTTCTTCAGTCTTTAAGTGCTTGATGTATTGAGCATTTAATTCATGAAGGGTAGCTCTGTCAGAATCGTTGTTGGTTTGAGCCCACCTTTCCTCAACAATTCTAACTTTGCTTTCAAAGTCCTTGACCCTTTAAAATATATCACCATATTGATCTCTGGACCACTGACTCAACTCTAAACACAGAGCCTTGACTTTTTATGGAAATATCCACATTGGATTACCTTGAAAAGGTCTGTTCCACACAGCCTGAACCAGTGGCATGAAGGCTTCATTCTGAGTCCAGCAGTTCAAGAATTTGAAGCATCTCTTTGCATTGTCATTTCTGACATTCATTTCCATCAAGAGAGGGGAGTGATCTAAACCAGCTGAGGCTAGATGGTTGATAGTCGTTGCAGGGAAGGATGTCAACCATTCATCATTGGCCAGTCCTCTATCAAGTCTTTTCCAGACAATCGCCCCAGGTCAGTTAGACCACAGTCTTCAATGACACTGATGAAGTCCATGCTCTTGTTTATTTGGTAAGGAAGACCTCCAATCTTTTCTTCAATGGAGGCAATTACATTGAAGTCCCCAATAACACACCAAGGATTGGAGATAATTGTTGATTTATTTCTTAAGTTCTCCCAGAGAGGGTTTCTTAGGGCAGGTTTGCATTTAGCATAGATAACAGAGAGGTGGAAAGGTTCTGCAGCTTCAACATGTTTTATTTCCATGGTGACTTGTTGCTCATCAGAATCAAGGATATTGGCAGTGATGTCTTGGTCCCAAAAGATCCAGATTTTGTTGTTGGGGTTGGATGTGGCTTGGTGCATGGATAATTGGATTTTGAAGTGATTCAGGTATGTGCCATCCAGGAAAGGTTCTAGGACAGCAATTAGGGATATTTTGTGTAGTTTTTTTAGAGTTATCAGCCTTTCAAGAGCACCAGAAGTTCTGATGCCCCTCACATTCCATGTGATTGTGCTAATCATTAAGGGGTGGTGGGAATTTTGTGGTTTGGTGGAGCACTGCTGTGAGCAGCAGTTCTACTCCTAGTTAACCTTGGTGATGTTCTTAAGATTGTCCTCTGAGAAGGTCTGGTCTCTTCTTGATCTGGAGGGCCATTGACAGCAGAGATCAAAAAATCATAGTGCTCATCTCCTGATTCTTCACTCAAAGGATCAATCTCTTTGTCCCCACACATTTCATCTTCAGATACGAGGGGCCTATATTCATCAACCTCAGGGTCTTCATTAGGAGGTGGTGGAATTATTGGAAGCGGAGATTCTACCAGCCTGGCCTGGGCTGATGGTTCCATATTGGACTGAGTAGGGGATGGATTAGGGTTGAATTCCTTTAGAGTAGGACCAGATGAAGGTTTTTGAGCGGATTTGGAATTAGGACATTGAAGCTTAGGTGAGGATAAAGGGCTATCAGGGGGCTCATTGATGGATATCCCTGCACTCTGCCTTCTCAAAGCTCTCCTTTTCTTCTGACTTGGATTATTTTTGGATTTGGGGAGTTGAATATTGAAATCTGATGGCATGTGAGCCTTTCCTTTTGCCAATCTTTTGAGCTCATCTTGGTGTTGGTGATCTGAATCATCCTCAGAGCTCATGACATCAATCTGAGTGATGCCCTTAGGGGTAGTGGTTGCAGGGGTTGTATGGGCCAACCTATGGTCATCCATATGTGCCTCAGCACACTCATGCTGAGCATGAGGAACACCCACCCCCATGGAGACCCCTTCCTGTCTAGTACTAAGTTTCTCCTGACCATCCACCTTATCTCCTTTAACAACAGCATCAGAAATAAGGGGATTAGGGGAATGGGAAATAGAACTAAGAATCAGTGGGATAGGGGGATCCTGAACAACAGGATCATCACTCCTCTCCAGTTGAGTTGGAGGATTGTTAGGAGACATACCTGAGCTCTTCAAGAGAGAGTGAGTGACATTTCCTGTGTGTTGATGGTCTTGAACATTCTTGGCCATATACACTTGTTGTTTCTTGTTTTGGCCATAGTTTTTGAACTGCTTTTTCTTTTGAACCTGCCATTCTTGTTCAGGTATTTCCTCTACAGCATCATGATGTGAGCCTGGATTTTGATGATCTTCTTCTTTTGAGTTGTTATTTTGGTCTTGCACTCCCTTTTTTGGTATGGCTTGTTGCTTAGATCCTTGTGTTAGTTTCTTTGGCCCCTGCTTCCTTTTGGTTATCATTTTGATCTGATATACCTTCTTTGGTCCCCCCTTGGTTTTCTTTGATATTTTTTTGGGAAGAGTTTACCTTTGAAGTGTTGGGTTTGTTTTCCTCCTCTTTTTGCTTCTTTTTCTGTTCATCTTGCAGTCTTATCTCACATGAGAACTCTGAGTGTCCTATGTGCCTACAGTATTTGCAGTAGACTGGTACATCATCATATTGGAACTCCAACCATCCACCATCTCCATTTTCATCCTGGTTGTCATCATATCCTAGCCATACATGATGTGGTCTTTCCTTGGTTAAGTCAATCTGGATTTTCACCTTTGCCACACTACCTCTAGTTTTTTGAAAGGATGCTAGGTCCAGGTAAAGGGCTTTGCCTATGGATGAGAGAAGTGGACTGATGATCTCCATATAGTTCAAATGCCAGGGTATCTCAGGGATTACCACCCAAATGGGTACCATAGGAGAGTCTTCATTAGGCTTAAATGCAGGAGACCAAGCTTCAAACTTCATCCTTTGGCCTTGTATGAACATATACTGTTTTCCCCAAACAGTAGAATGATCATACTCATTGTCTAAGTCTATATAGACAGTCCTTGCATAGGTACCTAAGGTTAATTGAAATTTAACAAAGCAAGACATATTAAATGTCTTGTTTCCATTTTCATTTGGACAAAAAGATCAGAACGTCCTTAAGTCAAAAGTAAGAATCATATATCATTTCATTCTTTCTTGTTAAAATACCTCAAGAATAGACGCTAACAAGAATTTTGCAAACAATTCCAAGGAAATTAGCTTCCAACAAAATTTTGCAAACAATTCCAACTAGAATTGTTAGAACTGTAGCAACGTAAAATTTTGCGGTTTTAAAGGAGTACGATGTAATTTTCTGCAAAAGTATTATATGGAGTTTTCCTTACTCCAGGTATATTAAGGCTATCCCTTCTTTTTTTTTGGCATGATCAAAATTATCCGGAAGAAACGAGCAAACGCACAGTTTTCATGAACTACTCTATTTATAGAAATACTAGGGTCTCTGTGTTCTTGATTCCTCATCTGACATATTATTATATCTCTGTTTATGGGTCTCAAAATAATACGCAATTGATAAAGTTTATCTGAAAGGAATATTGAGATTTTTAACATATTTTCATGCATTTTATTAATTTATACATGTACATTGACTCATGACCAGGCGGCGTTATATATGCGTATTTATATATATATGGGATAAGGAAAATAGGTTACGGCATTATATACGCACCACCACCTGATCAGTTGGTACTTGTTGATGATGTTGCCCACAGTGGCCGTGATGATACGATGGGATGCCCTCAGTGGCTTGATGATGTTATGTACACCTATTCCTATGCATGATACGACATTCATATGCACGTAAATGACATTATAAATGTTTCAGAATTTACAAGTTATTCGGATTAACGGATGGAGTTCTTTATTCTATGTTTCATATATATCTTTTACGTACTAATTTTTATGCCTTACATATTCGGTACTTTTTTTGTACTGACGCCCTATTTCAGGGGGGCTGCGTTTCATGCCCACAGATGCAGGTAGGCAAGCTGACGGTCCCCCTTCTAAGGATCATTGATCAGCGACAGTTGGCATGCTCCACTTGATCCGGAGCTGCTTTTGATTTTTGTACGATATGCTTATATATATATGGGTATGGCGTGACTCAGTCCCGTCTTTGTATAGTTGTATTTCTAGTAGAGGTCTGTAGATAGATATGTACAGCTTGACAGTATGTGGCTTTCTCGGTTTTCATTTTTGGGTATATAGTTGTCTATAGAAGCCTTGCCCACTCGCCTACTGTATTCCGCATGTATATATACATATGCCTTTGCCTTTTGGGTAGGTTTCCTTCATGTATGTTATTCTCGTAATTCAACAAATATCGTTCAGACTTATATCTTAGATGTATGCTTACGGGTGTTCGGCCTATAGGGCTCGGGCACTCGTCGCGGCCCATCAGTTTGGGGTGTGACAAAAATAGTATCAGAGCAATCCAGTCCTAGGGTGTTCTACAGACTGTGTATAGTAGAGTCTTGTTTATGGGTGTGTTGTACACCACACTTATAAACATGAGGCTACATGACATATAGGATGTTATCCTCTCTTTTTGTCTTAGATCGTGCGATAAAAGAATTCATGTTCCTAATAATATGTCACATATTCTGCGATGCCTCCGAAGACTACAGCCACTTAGAAGGGAAAGTCAGTGGCTGGCGAGACTACTAGTCGAGCGCCATGAGTTATCAGGGCTCGAAGAGAGTCTCATAGTGAGAGTCCATCTCAGACTTCACATGCCCCGCCCTTTCCAGAAGAGCTCCGAGGGGCACCAACTCCAGTGCCCCCCCTGTACGTCCAGCTCCTCAGCCGGACGTACTAGGTCAGGAGATGAGAGATGTTATTCATCTATTAACTCGATTAGTAGATGCACAGGCTCGGCATCAAGAAGTAGGTATTGGTCATGCAGATAAGTCTATCAGTGCGAGGGTTTGTGACTTCATTAATTTAGACCCTTCGGTATTCACTAGGGCAGATCCAAATGAGGACCCTCAGGTATTTATTGATAGAATGCAGAGGATGTTAAGGCCACAACGACTGAGTCAGTTGAGCTAGCTTCTTATAGTCTCCAAGATGTTATAGTTAATTGGTACGAGTCTTGGGAGTTGTCCAGAGGTGAGAAAGCCGCTCCAGCAGTATGGCAAGAGTTTATAGAAGCTTTTCTTCATCATTATCTGCCACCAGAGCTTAGACGGGCCAGAGTTGATAGGTTCATGACCTTTCGGCAGGTTAACACGAGTGTCGGGAGTGCAGTCTTTAGTTTGATTCATTGGTTGGGTATGCTCATACTATTGTATCTAAGATGGAGGACCGGGTTCACCGGTTCATGATGGGATTAAAGCCGCACTTGCTTAATGATTTTATGCTGGTCTCACTTTAGCCGAACATGGATATTTCCCGAATTCAAGCATATGCTCAAGGTGTAGTGGAGCGTCATCAGAAATAGAGGATGGATCGTGAGCATAATAGGGCCCAGAATAAAAGAGCAAGGTCTTTGGGTCCTTCTGCTGAGTTTCGAGGTGGTCAGAGGCAACAGTACCCAAGATATCTAGCCCGGCCATCGGCTACCACACCCCCTCAGTTTGGCGCTAAGATATTTGATCGTTCCAAGTATTTAGGGCCAGATCAGAGTTCCAAGGCCTCAGGTTCTCATTATAGGGGTGAGTCAAGTCAGATGAGGTCGCCCTTACCACGATGTGCTCAGTGTGGTAAGTAGCATGCCGGGCAATGCCGTATGGGGTTGGGTGTTTGTTATACTTATAGTTATCCAGGCCACTTTATGAGGGATTATCCGACAAGAGGTGATACAAGCATAGGTCAGCCAGTTGGGTCTATAGTTGGTTCATCATCATCAGTACGCCACACTGGGCAAGGTTCAAAAGTACTAATAAGTCATGGTAGAGGTGGAGGCGGAGCATCTAGCTCAAGCGATCCTCAGAACAGCATTTATGCATTTGATGGATGACAGGATCAGGAGTCATCGTCTAATGTTGTTACAGGTATATTATCAGTCTCCTCATATGATGTATATGCACTGATTGACCCGGGTTCCACCTTATCATATGTTACTCCGTTGATTCTTAGTAAGTTTGGAATAAAACCTGAATTGGTTAAGCCATTTGAGGCGTCTACAACTATTGGGGACTCAGTGATAGCTAAGCGAGTATATAGGGGTTGTATAATAGTAGTTCATAAACGATCTACCGTAGCGGATCTAATTGAGTTAGATATGGTAGAATTTGATGCTATCATGGGTATAGATTGGTTAGCTTCTTGTCATGCCAACATTGATTGTAGATCAAAGATAGTCCGATTTCAATTTCCAGGGGAGCCTGTTTTGGAATGCAAAGGTAATATGGCATCGCCGAGAGGTAGATTTATTTCTTATCTCAAGGCAAGGAAGATGATAGGATTGTATTTATCACTTAGTTCGGATTCAGGATGTGGAAGTAGAGTCACTAACCATTCTATCCATCCCTATGTTTAATGAGTTTCCCGATGTTTTTCCCGATGAACTTCCGAGTCTTCCACCGGAGCAAGAAATTGAGTTTGCTATTGACCTACCACTAGATACTCATCCAATATCTATTCCTCCCTGTAGAATGGCCCTCCCGGAGTTGAAAGAATTAAAGGAACAACTAAAGGACTTGCTTTAAAAAGGCTATACCAGATCGAGTACATCACTGTGGGGAGCGCCTGTGTTATTTTTAAGGAACAAATATGGTTACTTACTGATATGTATTGATTATAGATAGTTAAATAAGGTGACTATCAAGAATAAGTACCCCCTCCTGAGGATTGATGATTTATTTGATCAGTTGGAAGGTGCCAAGTGTTTTTCAATGATAGACATGAGGTCCGGGTACCATCAAGTAAGGGTTCAGGAGGACAATATTCCAAAGACAGTATTCAGGACCAGATATGGGCACTTTGAATTTCATTTTATGTCGTTCAGTTTGACCAATGCCCCGACAGTATTCATGGATTTGATGAACTGTATGTTCAGGCCCTTTTTAGATTTGTTCGTAATTGTATTTATCAATGATATATTGGTGTATTCTCTTTAGAGGTTGAGCATGTAGATCATATGCGTACTGTGCTTAGACTTCTACAAAAAGGGATGTTTTATGCAAAATTCTCTAAATGTGAATTTTGGTTGAACTCTCTAGCTTTCCTTGGGCATATCATTTTGGGTGAAGGCATCCGGGTGGATACACAAAAGATTGAGGCATTAAAGACTTGGCCTAGACCCACAACACCAACGGAGGTTCGTAGCTTTCTCGGTTTGGCAGGCTACTACAGGAGATTTGTAGAGGAATTTTCTTCCCTTTCCGCACCTTTGACAAAGTTGACTCAGCAGGAAGCAAAGCTTCAATGGACTGACGCTTGCAAATGGAGTTTCTAGGCATTAAAGGATAGATTAACTTTAACATTGGTTCTAATGCTCCTAGAAGGGACCGATGGTTATGTTATCTATTGTGACGCCTCGAGCATTGGGTTGGGTTGTGTACTGATGCAACCTGGTAAGGTTGTAGTTTACGCTTCTAGACAACTGAGAAAGCACGAGAAGAATTACCCGACCCACGATATAGAGTTAGCCGCAGTGATTCATGCACTAATGATGTGGAGGACCTACTTGTATGGTATTCATATTGATATCTATACGGATCATAAAAGCCTTTAGTATATCTTCAGGGAAAAGGAACTGAATTTACGTCAAAGAAGATGGCTGGAGCTACTTAAAGACTATGATGTTGACATTTTATACCATCCGGGGAAGGCGAACGTAGTAGTCGATGCCCTAAGTCGTAGATCGATGGGTATCCTGTCATATTTACAGCCGGAGAGAGGGGAATAGCCCATGAGATTCATCAGCAATCTAGTATTGGAGTTTGATTACTAGACTCAGGTAATAGTAGAATTACTATTACAGATACAACAACATCCTCTTTAGTAATTGAAGTGAAGGAACGCCAGTACGAGGATCATGTGTTAGTTCATTATAGGGATACCACTCTTCAGGAGGAGAAGACACCGTTTGAGATTAAAGAAGATGGAGTCCTTAGATATCGAGGATGATTGTGTGTCCTAATGTTGTAGGGCTACATCAGCAGATTATTGGAGAAACTCACTATTCTCGTTATTCTATCCATCCAGAAGCGACAAAGATGTATCATGATATCAGGGAAGAATATTGGTGTGATGGAATGAAAAAGGATATAGCAGAGTTTGTTGATCAGTGTCCTAACTGTCAGCAAGTTAAGATTAAAAATCAGAAACCCGATGGGTTATTGCAGACTATGGATATTCCGACTTGGAAATGGGAAGTAATCAATATGGATTTCATCATAGGATTACCTTGTACCCACCGTAAGTTCGATTCGATATGGGTGATTGTTGATAGGCTTAAAAAGTCAGCCCATTTTCTACCCGTTAGAACTACATATTCCTCAAAGGACTATACAAGGCTTTACATTAAGGAGATAGTACGACTGCATGGTGTCCTTGTATCTATTATTTCATATAGAAGAGCTCAATTTACAACTAAATTATGGAGGTCCTTCCAAATTGGATTGAGGACTCAGGTAAGTCTTAGTATAGTATTTCATCCCCAGACAGACGGACAGGCTGAGCGTACTATTCATACATTTGAGGATATGTTACGAACTTGTGTGATAGACTTCAAAGATAGCTGGGATGATCATGTGCCGCTTATTGAATTCGCATACAATAATAGCTACCATTCTAGTATTCATATGGCTCCATACGAAGCTCTTTATGGACGAAAGTGTAGGTCGTCTATAAGGTGGTTCGATATTAGGGAAACTACATTAGTAGGACCAGAATTGTTACACTAGGCAATCGAGAAAATTAAGATTATACAGGAAAGAGTCACGCCCCAAACCTGAAGAGGCGTGGCCAGCACCCGGTTCCATACTCGGCCTGAGAGTACGACTCTATAACTATGAACTTTGGAGGGTAACCCTCAACTTAGACCGATGAGGCCATATTCTGAATCATCTTAAAATATTGTCTCTCTCATCTGAGGGGTAAGCATACCCAAAATCTCATATATATATATATATATATATATATATATATATATATATATATATATATATATATATATA
>MU722586.1:226590-243175 GCA_026770625.1 Nicotiana glauca
CTAGCTTAATAGGGAGTAGGAATTAGCTTAGCTCAAATGAGGAATGGATATGGATTTGGATTTAGAAAATTGGGTTGGACCAAGTCTTATTGGATTTTAACTTTGTGGTAGGAAAACTAAATAATACAACGTATCTATAAAGTATAAAAATCATTCTTAATTAAAATAAACTAATATAAAACTAAATACTAAAAGTGAAACTAAGTTTTGTATTTTCAAATGTTATATACTATAAAAATAAATATACTAATTCACTATAAACTAAAGATAAAAAATATATTTTTGTAATTTTTATTTTTATGATAAAATAAAGAAAAAGAGTCAAAATTATTTAAAATAGCGATATTAAACCTAAACTAAATATTTACGCTAAAATGTGTAAAATTTTGGGGAGGGTCAAAAATTACATGTCTATACATATAGCATGGCTTACATTTATTATGCAATTTATTTATTTATGGTCTTTAATGATAATCTTTGTAAACAAATATTGAAAAAATTAGTAAAGGGAGGGATTTTTATATAATTTTTGTGGGGAACCGGGTAGAAATCATGTCTTTAGGTCTATATTATGTTTGCTTGCATTAGAATCATGCTTTAGGTTTATGCTATGTTTACCTGCATTAGAAAATATGCTTTTAGGATCACTTGGCATACTAGACAACATGTTATAGGCACACCACCTCATTTGTTACAAAATTCTATTTCTGCATAATCATGATTATCTAGAAATCCTGTTATTAAGTTACTGCTATAATTCCGCCTAATAAAAACATCCATTCTTTCTGTGCATTAGAGATCCTGCCTTAGGACTGTATTTGTATTCTCTTTAAACCACGTCACATCGCCTAAATCAATAACTATATTTTCTATAAAAATATTTAAAATTAACCCCGACACTTAGATGTCATAGAGATAAGTTTGTATAAATCAGTTCTGTAATGTAATATTCAGCACCCAGACCAGCATGCCTATAAGACTTAATAAATTCAAACTGTTTTGAAGTGATTCCCAAAATTCTGATTGCATTTAGACAACACGTTTATAAGGTATTACAGATCCATGCCTAGGCAAACCTACAGATAATCAAGGTCTAATAAAAACTGTGAAACTATGCTTTGCTTATTTGCAACTGTCCAGATTCAACAGATTCTAAAATAAGTAGGCAAACTGATTAGTCTCTATTGCTTCGCCTTAACACAATGCTTCATATTCTCTGCTTGTCATGCTCACCTAGATATCTTGTTCTAGAAACTTTTTGAAATATCTGATATCTGTTGTTTGAGATGTGGTAATTATTTTTTTATTTGTAGAGGTAAACATGAGCCACATTAATTCTTTCTTACATGACAATGTTGTTTGTTCTTTGTTGTCGCTTAGATTTTCCCCTTTACACACCTTAGGAGAGTCTAGAACTACCTAAAATTAGAGGTTCTAAACATCTTCGGGACTACAAGGAAGAGACGGGCAAGGCACGCATAGAGTTCGTCTAATTAAAAATGCTTATATAACCACTAAGGGGAGGGTAATTGGGTAGTAAAAGGATATGATGACCTGTGTGCTAATACCACGTGTAGCCCCTCTAGTTGAGGACGGATTACCAGGTATTGTACAGATGTGATCCTATAGGCTAACAAACCTAGGACTTCCCTCATCTTATTTGCATATATGTGCTTAGGCTGCTTATGTATTAAATTTCCTTTATCTTATATGTGTGCTTAGACTGCCTATTCATTAAATGACTAATTCACAAAATGAGTTTGGCCGGGATCCACTGTTGTGGACCTCAAGGGGTGCCTAACACCTTCCCCTTAAGGTAATTTGAACCCCTTACCCAATCTCTGGTAACACAAACCGATTTTATGAGTTACTTGCAATAGGTGCCCTAACGCATCTTAAATCCGCTAGGTGGCGACTCTTCAACTTCTATACCCCTTTCCTAAAAGGAAATGAGTTGTTCCAAATGAATGTCGAAACCCTGACTTCCACTGCAAAGATGGAAAAAGGGGGCGTAACAGCATGGTGACTCTGCTGGGGATGTTTAAGCTTTCACCATAACAAATTTGCTTTGTGAATCAGTCCAAACGTTGCTTTTCTTTATTAATACTTTCACCCTTTCCCTCTCCCTTTATGTGAATTTAACTGTTTATTTTCAAGTATTTATTTCCTCAATACGAAATTGATTTGCTTCTTTGTTTTCTTTCTTAAACGTATTTCAATTATAAATATTGTATTTATCGTTTTTCTAACATGCAAATACGTGACAACATGTTATATACTGCTGCATAAATCATGCTCGACATCATACTCCACTCGAGTGTAATCAATCCTATAGCAATGCTTGAAGAGTGGTTACAATCTTCCAATATATCACCCTTAAATTCGGAAAGGCTTATTTGCGGTAAAACTAGTCGATCAACGATGCAATCCATTGTTCCATGCCTTTCCCCCTCAAGTTGTCTGCTTGAGGGTACCAGTCTAGACCCCCAGAGTAACTTTACTCTTATTATAATTGTTCATGCATCATCGTCAAACCTAGCCGGGTTAATATGTTGTCCACATAATAACCCTTTAAGACAAGCCATATCCAAAGTCCACCGGGGTTTCAATAATCCCTACGGATGCAACCACCTTTTTTGCATTAATATGGAGAACTATATGCCAATATGCTAATCATTAATGTATATATAGTCGAATCAGGTGGGGGAAAAGGTCCTAACATTTTTGTTTTGCAAAAAATGAGGCACGAGGTCCCCAGATTCGGCATGGTTAGCAAGATACCCCCATTGCTACTAGACTTGTGGGAGGATCTTTCCTCAAGTGACAAGAAATATGTGAGAAAATACTTGGGAGATTTACCTTCCCTGCTAGACACTCAGCCAAACAACATGTTAATTGAAGCTGTGACTCTGTTCTGGGATAGTGAAAAAACGGTGTTCCATTTCGGGGATATATAAATCACAACAATCCTGGAAGAAATTGGGGGATTTGCTGGACTACCTTTGGACAGCCCTGGGCTATTGATACTGGAGAATCGCACTGGTAAAGGGTTCCTAAAAATGATGGGTTTAAACAAAAATGCTAGCTTGGAGTGCTTGAAGAAGTCTTAAATACCCTTTGAATACCTTTGTGAAAGATACGGTCATAACAAGTCTTATCATACATTCCACGACGAGTTTTTTTTTACTTCTCTGGGTCACATCCACCGCCGAGTGTTCGTATTCATTGTGTGTTTGTTGGGTTTGCTAGTGTTCCCAATGAAAAGGGAAAGAATCCACACTAGACTGGCCATGGTCGCCAAGACTTTAATGGAGGAATTTAGGACAAACATACACTATAGTCCCTATGATCATAGCTGACATCTACAGGGCTCTGGACCGCTATCAGAAGGGTTCAAGCACTTCGAGGGTTGCAATTTACTACAATAGTTGTGGTTGTTGGAGCATCTTCAAAAGGGTCAGCACCATCAAGAATTTCCGCGTAGGGCTTGGAACGATCATATTGCCTTCCATTACCCCAAGCGGATGACTTACATTCCGGACAGGTTTTCTCAACTAAAAAGTGCCAAAGAGTGGGTAGAGTTCTTTGACAATCTAACCGAGGAGCAAGTATAGTGGATGTTTGAATTGTTCCCAACTGACGAGTTCATCATTAGGTCAAGAGACGCTCCTCACTTAGTGTTGATTGGGTTGAGAGGGATACACCCTTATGTTCCCATTCCAAGTTATGAGGCAAGCAGGCAGGAAGCAAGTCGTACCAAGGTTGCAAAGATGAGCCACTTCATAGCAGACTTTCAAGATGCCGACATCCCTTACAGGTGCCAAGCTCAGCATATGTGGCACTGCAAGATTATTGTGGAGAAAAACACCATTGAGCCAGATAAGTATCACGCTGAGTGTGCATCTTTCTACCCGGCCTGGTTAGAAGACAACCTAGATGGGATAGTAAAGCTAGGAACCGGTCAGGGAAGCAGGATCATAGACGAAGATGCCGAGGCCCAAGTCGAATATAATAGACTACGCAAAAAGGGTTCATGACTCTGAGAATGAGCATAGGAAAATACATGAGACAAATATGTGGCTGATCAAAAAATCAAAGGAAATGGCTATCACCTCCAACAGAAGGTTGGAATATCTGGAGTGGAGCTAGAAGTTAAAATAATAAAGAGGATTGACGATTAACAGAATGCTGAAGCAAGCGAGGGAGGAAATTTTGCTAGAGCCTACCTGTTGCTGGGTCTGTGAGAGCTGGGGAACCTGGTTGATGGAGTGCGAAAGATCGAGTCTGGGGAAGGTCCTTTTGGGACCAAGTAGGCTGGATTATTTGTTTTCCTAAATGTAATAAGGCCAAGTGCCAATAGTGACTTACCTTTATTATCTTAGTGTCGTTTTGTGATTCGTCTGTTTTTATATTAATAAAATGAGGCATTTATTGGCATCTAAGTTCACCAAATCAATTTGTTACTAGGCCTACCTCGGGCACAATGAGGCTCCCAAATTAGGACGCGAATTTCATCATTCTATAATATATGTTTAAATACTGCAAGTACTCTTTTTAGAATTATTATTGACTTGGCTACCTTTTATTTTTTTCTTTCTTTTGATTATTCCCATTCCCCAAAGGTTGGTTCGTGCATACTGTCATCATCAGCCTATCCCACAAGATCCAGTGGCCCTCCACCTTCTCCTCCTCCTGGTCCACTAAAAGGCAAGAGAAAAGCAAAAATGGAAGATTTGAACGGCACCAGAAAGGAAAATAACACACAGGTTGAACATGCAGAAACTTTTTATGGTCGGGGTACTCAGGCTCACGGCTCGAACGAAAAATACTAGAACTCCAGGGTGAGCTTGAGTATGTCCGGAATGTGGAAAACCTATCTTTCTCACTCAGCGTCCTAAACACCAGTCATCCAAACACTCAGAACCCCGCACCACCTCAAAACACACCCAACAAGCGCCCACAAAATCGTCCCGTACCTCACTGTTATACAACTCCACCACAAAATCAAACTATAAAACCATAGTACCAGCCGAACACCTACCACACTCCACAAAATACTTCACCAGTCATTCCTGAACCCCAGAATTCTACCAATAATCACCACTATACTCAAACTCCAGGTCACTAAAACAACCTTATATATGTGTTGACCCTACCTTACTCCACTCAATCCATCTCCTATGCATCAAAATCTATTAAGAATGACATGCTTATTAAGAACCTGGCCGAGGATCTCAAGAAGTTGACCAACCAAGTTCAAGGAGTAGAAGGAGGCAAGGGGATAGAAGGTTTGAACTATGAAGACTTATGCATACAGCCTGATGTAGAACTGCCAGAGGGTTACAAACCTCCCAAGTTCGAGATGTTTGATGGTACAAGTGATCTTAGGGTTCATCTAAGGACCTATTATGACAAGCTTGTCGGGGTCGAAAAAGATGAAAAGATCCTGATGAAGCTTTTTATGAGCATTCTTATGGGAGATGCCTTGTACTGGTACATCAGCCAGAATCCTAAGATATGGTCCAACTAGGTGAGTATGGCATCTGATTTCATGGACCGACTCAGGTTCAACACAGAGAATGCACAAGATGTTTTCTACATTCAGAATCTCAAGAATCCCACCGAGACTTTTCGCGAGTATGCTACTCATGAGAGGTCAGAAGCGGCCAAAGTCATGCCAGCATTGGATAAGGAACAGATGAACAAGTTCTTGGTCAGAGCACAGGATCCGCAATACTATGAAAGGTTGATGGTTACTGAAACCCATAAGTTCTCTGATATCATCAAACTTGGTTAAAGGATCGAAGTAGGAACCAAGAGCGGGATGGTAACAAACTTTGAGGCATTGCAGGCCACTAATAAAGCTTTGCAGTTAGGGGGTATATCTAAGAAGAAGGACGTAGGATAAGTAATGGTCGCCCAAGACCCAAAACTCCATTCGTATATCGAACCTCCCCAGTTACATATCAAGCACCTCCACCCACATATCAAGCACTTCCACCCACATATCAACCGTCACCTCTACATATAAATCAACCCTCATCCCCTAGATATTCCCAACAACCCACTGCCTATCACACCTATAATTCCGAACCATCTCATTTTCAGTCACCTCCAACTCGTCAAAACTACCCAACACCGTGACCTAATTTCTACCGCAGACCACCCAAACAATACACAACCATTACTAAACCCATCGATAGCTATATGAAAGATTGAAGGCTGCTGGTTACGTCACTCCCATCCCTGTCGTGGCCACAGAGAACTTATCCCAATGGGCTAACCCAAATAAGACTTGTGCATACCATTTGGGCATGAAAAGGCACACCATCGGCGAGTGCCGCACATTGAAGGACAAAATCTAGACTTTGATTGACAACAAGATCATCCAAGAAAAGGAGGCTACGCCTAATGTACGAAATAACCCCTCCCAGATCACAGGGATGAAGGTGTTAATGTCATAGAAATGGATGAAGAATGGGATCCGGAGGGACCAATCGAACTTATCAAAGAGGGTGATGATCCTAAGAATCTCGCAGTCACACTCAATCCCATTATAGTGCAGATATAGCTGCCAGCGGAGGTTGAGGTAACAACATTAGTCCCATTTGAAGTTGAGGTAGCACCCCTTGCAGTTGCACCTATTTCATTTGAAGTGAAACTAGCCACACCATTTATAGTGACAACATCAACCATACTGCCTTTCAGCACCAAGGCTGTACCATGGGATTATGTGGCTGAAGCTAGATGAAAAAGAAAAACCAAATCAGATAATCTGGAGCTGCACAATGGATGACTAGGACTAGAAGGGTTTATACACTCGAGTATTTGGGAGACTCCAATAATAGGGCTCTAACAGACTTCCCGTTATTGAAACGGGTCCAGATGACCTCTAGAGGAAAGTACGAGCAAGGGAGTATCCATTTATCGATCATCTAAACAAGACTCCTGATCAAATATCTATCTTGTCACTGCTACAGAATTCAGAAGCACACAAGAATGCACTGATGAAAATATTGAATGAAGCATATGTGCCCAATAACATCATAAGCGGATAAATGCCTAACATGATGGGATAGGTACTGGAAAGTCACAATATCACTTTCCAGAAGGATGAGATACCACCGAGGGTTCGAGTCACAATAAGGCACTGCATATCACAGTGCAATATGAAGACTATTCATTAACAGGGTCCTGATTGATAGAGGATCCAGTCTTAATATTTTCCCATTAACAATACTGAAGAGGTTTGGCAAAGGCCTATACAAGATATGAGAAGGGACCATGAACATGAAGGCATTTGATGGGTCTTAGTGAGCTACCATCGGGGAAATTAATCTTTGTCTGCAAATGGGTTCTACATGGTTTGATGTCAATTTTTAGGTGTTGTACATATCTGCATCCTACAATCTGTTATTGGGACGACCATAGATACACGCCGCTGGGGATATGGAATCAACTTTGCATCAGGCAGTGAATTTTGAGTAGAACCATCAGGAGGTGATTATCCGTGGAGATGGGAGCAACCCATTTATACCCGTCAGACTATTCCGATGGTCGAGAATACGAGAAAGCTAGGCAGAGAAACTTATCATCATATCGAGCGAATCAATACAATCGACAAAGATAAGTGGTGGAATAGCAAGATAGCAAGCTTGATGAATTGGAGAGGGTATGAGCCTGGCAAAGGCCTTGGCAAAAATCTTCAGGGCATTTCCAAGCCAATACAACCGAAATGTCATGGCACTACTTTTGGCCTGGGATACTGATACACTTGGCAATAGTACAGAAACTGGTCACCACTATGGCATGGTCCGTAATATCCATTGGAGCATCCTATACCGCACTTGAGTCAGACCTTCCTACAGGCCGACATCATATGGGGATCATACCAGAAAGAAGCATTGGAAGCCTTAAGGAACCTACTCTTGGAGGAAGAGGACATGGACTGTTGTGTAATTATTTAGGAGGAGGAGAAGGAGGAAGGCCCTACCATCCAGGCTGTGGAGAAAGGATCATTCCTTAAGAATTAGACTATCAGACCATCCAGGTCCCGACGAGTCCTGGGGTAGCAAGGCTAAACTGCATTATTTTTTTTCTAAGAAAAATGATTTCCCTTTTTGGCATTTTGTCTTAAATAATATTTCCAATGTTCTTAAAATGTTGTTTAAATTATTGAAAATAGCTTTTATGCTTCAATGAATCAATATTTATTATTACATTTTTCTCCCATATCTTTATCTATACATCATTTCCATTTCCTGTCACGATGAACCAACAATTGTGACATGTAATGAGACGACGCAACAAAAGGATAGTGATTCAAAAGAAGAAGTTGTCACACCCGAGGAAATTGTCAGAGAAGTAGAAGACTTTGAGAACAAGCCTAAGTCCAATCTGGATGATACAGAAATAATCAATTTGGGAGATTCTAAAACAATCAAGGAAACCTGCATCAGCATCCACTTGTTGCCATTAGAAAAAAAGAGCACACACAGCTCTTGAAAGTGTATGAGGACATCTTTGCATTGACATACGATGATATGATCGGTTTAAGTACATCCATTGTGGCACACAAGTTGCCCACAAACCCAACGTGCCCACCAGTGAAGCAGAAACTCAAGAAATTCAAGCCTGACATAAGTCTAAACATCAAGGAGGAGGTTACTAAACAAATCAAGGCCAAGGTCCTTAGTGTGTTTGAATGACCAACTTGGCTATCCAACATCATGCCAGTTCCAATGAAAGATCGGAAGGTCAGGGTCTATGTTGATTATCGGGATATCAACAGGGCCAACCCAAAGGATGATTTTCCACTTCCAAACATGCACGTCCTAATTGACAATTATGCCAAGCATGAACTCCAGTCGTTGTGGATTGTTTTGCCGGTTACCATTAGATCTGGATGGATGAAGGGGACGCTGAGAAAATGTCTTTCATTACACCATAGGGAGTATACTGTTATAAGATGATGTCATTTGGTCTAAAGAATTCTGGGTCCACCTACATAAGGGCTATGACTACCATTTTTCATGACATGATACATAAGGAGATCGAGGTATATGTGGACGACGTCATCATCAAATCCAAGAAAGCCACAGATCATATAGCCGATTTGAGGAAGTTTTTCGATAGACTGCGAAAATATAACTTGAAACTAAACCCTGCAAAATGTGCATTCACGGTTCCTACCGGAAAGTTACTTGGGTTCATCGTCCGCCGTCAAGGGATAGAATCGGATCCGTCAAAAGTCAAAGCTATCCAAGTGTTGTCACTGCCGAGGAGTAAGAAAGATTTAATGAGTTTTCTAGGATGGCACAGTTATATGTGAGCCGATTTTCAAGATGGTGACGAAAGATGCTGCAACTAGTTGGACCGAAGACTGTCAAATGGCTTTCGACAAGATCAAGAAGTACTTATAAACAGCACCAATATTGGTCCTACCAAAGCCAGGTTGATCCTTACTACTCTACCTTGCAGTGCTAGATGGAGCCTTCAACTGCGTTTTGAGGCAGCACGACGAGACAGGGGGAAAGGAACAAGATATCTATTACCTGAGTAAGAAGTTCTCTCCATATGAAGCACGGTACTCTCTATTGGAATGTACCTACTGTGCTCTGACCTGGATAGCTCAGAAGTTGAGGCATTACTTTTGTGCCTACACAACATACCTCATATCAAGGATGGATCCCTTGAAATATATCTTTCAGAAACCCATGCCCACTTGCAAGTTGGCTAAGTAGAAAATCATGTCGAGCGAGTTCGACATTGTTTATGTGACTTAGAAGGAAGTCAAGGGATAGGCACTGGAAAATCATCTTGCTGAGAACCCTGTGGAAGGAGAATACGTACCCCTAAAAAATGTATTTTCCCAATGAAGAGGTACTATTCATAGAAGAAGACATTGCTAAATTTTATGACGGTTGGAGAATGTTCTTTGATGGAGCGACAAATTTCATGGGAGTCGGCATTGGAGTTGTCTTGGTATCGAAAACTGGCCAACATTATTCGGTATCCGTTAAACTTAGATTTCCCTGCACCAACAACATGGCAGAATATAAAGATTGCATACTAGAACTCAACATGAACATCGACATGAGTGTTCAGGAGATACTGGTAATCGGTGATTCAGATTTACTTTTGCACCAGGTACAAGGAGAATGGGCCACCAAGAATTCCAAGATATTGCCATATCTAGACCATGTGCAGGAATTAAGAAAGAGGTTCACGAAGATAGACTTTTGGCATGTTCCCACGATTCAGAACGAGTTTGCCGATACATTGGCCATTTTGTCATCTATGATACAGCATCCCGACAAGAACTCCATCGATTCTATCCTAGTAAGTATCCATATCCAGCCGGCATATTTTTCCCATGTTGAAGAATAAACAGACGAGAAGCCTTGGTTTCACGATATCAAAAGAATATTTAGCAAAAGGAGAATATTCGGAGCATGTAAATCATACTCAAAAACGTATGCTTCAGAGGTTGTCCAACTATTTCTTCCACAGTGGATGATCCTTGTACAAAATAACTCCTGATTTGGGATTGCTAAGGTGTATCGACGCAAAAGAAGCTTCTAAGCTACTTGAGGAGATACATGCTGGGGCCTGCAGCCCGCATATAAATGGCTTCGTCTTAGACAAAAAGATACTTAGGGCCGGCTATTTCTGGATGACCATGGAGACATATTGCATCTAGTATGTGCGAAAATGCTACCAATGTCAAGTACATGCCGATATGATAAAAAGTGCTGCCAAATGAGGTCAATGCAACAAGCTCACCTTGGCCATTCGGCGCCTGGGGAATGGATTTCATTGGTCCAATCGAGCCCACCGCCTTAAATGGGCATGGGTTCATCTTGGTAGCTATTGATTGCTTTACCAATTGGGTCGAAGCAGCATCTTACAAGGCAGTAACTAAGAAGGTCCTAGCAGATTTTGTCTGTGACCGGATTTTTTGCCGGTTCGGAGTTCCAAAATCAATCATCACTGACGATGCCTCCAATATCAACAGTGATTTGATGAAGACCATGTGTGATACTTTAAAAATCAAGCACAAGAATTCCACAACCTATAGACCTCAGATTAACAAAATTGTAGAAGCCGCTAACAAGAATATCAAGAAGATACTGAGAAAGATGACAAAAAATCACTAACAATGGCACGAGAAGCTGCCATTCGCTTTATTGGGATATCGTACCACATTCCGCACATCAATCGGGGCAACTCCCTACTTACTGGTTTATTGTACTGAAGTTGTTATTCTTGCTAAAGTGGAGATTCCTTCTTTGAGAATCATACAAGAAGCTGAGCTGAGCAACGCAGAATGGATAAGAAGTAGTTATGAGCGGCTAGCCCTCATAGATGGAAAAAGGATGAATGCAGTGTGTCATAGGCAACTCTATCAAAATAGAATGTCTAGAGCCTTCAACAAAAGAGTCAAGCAGAGACAGTTCACACTGGGGCAGTTGTTGTTTAAGAAGATCTTTCCGCATCAGGATGAAGCCAAAGGGAAATACTCTCCCAATTGGCAAGGCCCTTACATGGTTCACAGAGTATTGACAGGAGGATCCCTTATACTTATAGAAATGGATGGAGAAGTTTAGCCAAAATCGATCAATTCAGGTACAGTCAAACGGTACTATGTGTAACTATTTATGTTTTCACAAAATGATGTAAATTGAACTATGCTCGAACTGATTCCCATTTAAGAGGGAATACGTAGGCAGCCCTGTAGGTTCGGTCAGAATTCAGTAAAAATCCTATTTTTCCCCATAATTAAAAAATGGGGTAGAATTTTGAGGAGGACCCCCAAAATTCTGAAGCAATTTCAACCGATCACAGCATGTGCAGCAGTCAGACATGTCCATCTAACTGGGTTAGAATTTTGAGGAGGACCCTTAAAATTCTATAGCAGGAGAGGTTGCAATGTCTCGGATCATGTCACAGTCACTGGTTCATCTAACCAATTTCTAAAATAATATTTTTTTATTACGTCTTTGAAAACTATGCATGCTTGCTTGTAAAATGAATCTGTTTAGACAACGCTACCCTCCAATAATTTGAACAGGACATTCGGACCAAGCAAAGCAAGCTGAGCAAACTGACGGAGGCACGAACCGACCTCCCCTTTACAGAACTCACGATTTTTCTTTTGATGTAGGATTGAAGAATATACATGCCTCCAAGGCACAATCTTCATAAAAACCATGATACTGAAATCTATTACCAGCTAATAAAATGCTGCTATCACCTGCTATTTATTCTATTTTTGCATGGGACTAAGACCTGCCTCTATATCTGCATAAAGCTAAGCACTACCTTCCATCTGCATGGGACTAAGCACTGTCCTAAATCTTGCATGAGACTAAGCTCGGTCTCCATCTGCATGAGGATAAGCCCTGCCTCCATTTGCATAAGGCTAACCACTGCATTCCATTTGCATGGGACTAAGCCCTGTCCCAAATCTTGCATGAGACTAAGCTCTGTCTCCATATACATAAGGCTAAGCCCTGCCTCCATATCTACATAAGGCTAAGCTCTTTCCATTTTTATGAGACTAAGCCCTGTCTCGAATCTTGCATGAGACTAAGCTCTGTCTCGATTTGCATGAGGCTAAGCCCTACCTCTATTTTCATAAGGCTAAGAACTATTCCATTTGCCTGGGAATAAGCCATGTCCCGAATCCTGCATGACACTAAGCTTTGTCTCCATCTGCATGAGTCTAAGCCCTGCCTCCATATCTGCATGAGGCTAAGCCCTGCCTCTACATCTGCATAAGGCTAAGTATTGCCTTTCATTTGCATGGGACTAAGCCCTATCACAAATCTTGAATGAGACTAAGCTCTGTCTCCATATGCATGAGGCTAAGCCCTGCCTCCATATCTACATAAGGCTAAGCACTGCCTTCCATTTGCATGCGACTAAGCGATGTCCCGAATCTTGCATAAGACTAAGCTCTGTCTCTATCTTCATAAGGCTAAGCCCTGCCTCCATTTTGCAAATATGCTAAGCACTGCCTTCCATTTGCATGGGACTAAGCCCTGCCCCGAATCTTTTATGAGACTAAGCTCTGTCTCCATATGCATGAGGCTAACCTTGCCTCCATATTTGTATAAGGCTAAGCCCTGCCTCTATATCTGCATAAGGCTAAGCTCTACCATCCATTTGCATGGGACTAATCCCTGTCCCGAATCCTACATGAGGCTAAGCCCTGCCTTCATATCTGCATAAGGCTAAGCTCTGCCTTCCATCTGCATGGGACTAAGACCTATCCCAAATCTTGCATGAGGCTAAGCTCTGCCTCTTATTTGCATAAGGCCAATCATCGCCTTTATTTTCCGAGACTAAGCAATGTCTTTCCGACACTATCTATTTGCTCCTCTTTCAGGCTAAGCTCTGCCCTCAACCTCATAATACTAAGCCTTATCCTGTTGATTTTAGCATCATATTATTGCATCTCATGGGCTAAAATATCGCCAACTTGTCCAAAGGCGTCATTGTCTAAAGGTATCATCTTCATAGTCGGAAAACACCATGCCATAGCCTGAGGATCTTTCAAATTTGCATATCATTATTCAAAGGCCTCATGGTTCGAGGGCACCATTTTCATGGCTCGAGAACATCATTTCATGGCCTGAAAATCCCACACTAAACAATTCGTGGCCCAGGACATCATGGTCTAAGGACGTCATCCTCAACCGTCCAAAGACAATTCTCACGGTCTGAAGGAAATCTGCATCATGTTTAAATTTCCGCACAAATATATACTTGTAGTATTTCTTTACTTGCAGACCCGATAAGCAACCCCTACCCCAACAGGAGTAATCTGGCTTCAGTTCTTTCAAATTATCACAAGTCTGACCGCTCACCCTAACCATCTTTCTACCCATTCCAAAGTCTTGTTCAAAAACTAGGGTGCGGCCCAAATCTCTCAAACCATCTCGCTCGGTCAAAATTGGCTATCATATCTTTACCCGACAACTCTTTCATCCTTCCCGGGTTAAGAGGGACAGCTGTTGATACCCAATTTTTTCCTATACTATTTTTCAAATGCATGTATACCTTCAAAACTACGCATTAGCATCAGTTGATATTTTTTCACAATTTCTAAATTTTAAAATTAATTTATTCCAGTATTTTATTTATATAAATAATTACAAATAGCATCACAAAGGACTATATAACAATTTTACGGTTTAATTTTGCTATTAATATTCATATTGAGCTCAAATTATATCGCACATAGCCACATCTACATTTTAGGATTACAATTGCAATAACTTTGCAATTATAGCCCATGCATACATTATTTCATTATTTTACCAAAAAATAGCTCATTGTATTGTTAAAATATTGAGTAATTATTTTAAAGCATTTTCATGCATGAAAATTATTTTTTTATAATTAGTTAATTATTTTATAAAATATTATTTGGGTATTTAATAAATAACTCTTTTTATTTCAGACCTAATCATTTTACCAGCCCAAAACCCCCTTTAATATTAACCCAAAAAAGCCAGCCAAAACCCCTTAGGCCTAATCTACCTACCCAACGTAATAACCCCTCTTCAATCGAGGTCGTTGATCTTTTAGATCAACGGTCCAAGTTCACCCTTACCTTAATTAACCTTTAACCTACCCCAAATCGTTTTTATTCTCTCAAAACCCGCCATCATCATCTCCCGTCATCTCTCAACTCTCTCTCAACCTAACCCTAATCCTAGTCGCTGTCACCCGTGTAAACCTCCCTCCCATGTTACTTTTATGCCTTCTCCGACCACCCCTGGCCTCTTACACTTCATGGCTCTTTGACTTTATGAGTCCTTGAGAAGATCTCAAGGAACTCCAACTGGTTCTGGTTTGAAACTTGGTTTACCAGCCTGTCTCAGGCCATTTTTCATTTGTAAGTAAGGATCTCTCCTTATTTCATTACAAATCTATGGGTTCTTGACCTATTCTCTTCATCGCTACTATTTTTCTAAAAACCCTAATTCGATACTATTGATTATTCTCAGATCTTTATAGATCTGAGGTGATTTGAATGCTATTAAGTGTTTTCCTTCAAAAAATCTCTTGTTTTAATTGATTATTTTGATTTTTAATCACTATTTTTAAACTAGGGTTCATCTCAAACTTTTCTTCAACGATTTTTCTAAGTTCTCAGTGTTTAGTTAATTGTTTATTCAACATCTTAATTGATTTTCACATGAATGTTCAAATCCTAGTTGATTCTGTGCGATATATTGGTTTCTTCAATTTTGTTTCGATACTCTGTTATTTCTATGATACCAGTCATATTAGTTTACTCCGTTTTTGGGCATAAATGTTTTCCTTGTTAAAATCCAGTATTTCTTTGGGATTTTGCCCTAATTAATCTCTATTTATGGTTCGAGCCTATTTTTCTTACTGAATTCTGTATTCTTGTGAAGCTTTACTTATTTAATTTCTATTTATGGAATCTGGGTAATTCTTTCCCAAAAATCAGTATTCTTTTGAAGGTTTTACTGATTATTTCCTATTGTGTTGCCCTATTAAAATCTGTGTGTTCAAATCTTATTTGTCCCTTATTTGTGACTTTAATTGATCACACTTGCCTTAATAAGTTATCCTTATGGTTTTGGTATTGTTACCAATTCCCTATTTGGTATGATTTGGATTCCTCACCCCAATTAACCCCCTTTTGCTGTGAAGTGATTACCTCTAATGATGGGATCTATTCCGGGCTCCCTTACATGAATTGATTCTGTGATTATTTGATTGCCCCCTAGTTGACTGACTTTTGATTCTCTTGATCTTATTTGCTCTACTCCCTATATGCTATACATACACTCTTCTTCTGCCTCCCAAGAACACGAACATTAGTTCAAAAATACACACACACTCCAACTTTCTCTCATCTCTCTTTCTGCTACTTGTGCTCATTGCTCGTCTAGCCGGCTGAAAGCCAAGGCTAGACTGTGGAACTCTACCTGCTTTACTTTTGGCACTGTTCTTCCCTAACTGGTATGTTCTTATTTTAATATCATTCTAAAATCCAAGTCTATGTGCTCCATAGTTGTTAAATCCATGACTATTTCCGCACTAGTTTAACTATTATGTACTTCGTTGTTCTTCATGTTTACTGCTTTGATCAGTATGCTTAAGTTTTACCCCATCTTGTTCAGTGTTAATCAGCATGTTTAGGTTTCAATCTTCTTGTTTGCTATTTTAGCCAGCATGTTTACTTGAGCTCTTGTCTGCTTCCTTTAACTAGCATGCTTATTTTAAGTAGACCGGGCTCCTAATTTATCTTATTTACCACAATTGGTATGACTAATTTTGTGTGGTCGACCCTTCACCTCAATATGGATATTCCTGCATTATGTCTCTATGCTCTAATGTCCATTATCACTTTAGCTTTAAGTATAATTTCCTTTTTAATACTCTAAATCAGTAGTTTGTATTCTAATGCTATGGATTTGGTAACTGCTTGTCAATCAATCCCTGCTTGTTCTGTGTACTTGTTGATCAATATGCTTCCCTTATTGTCCATGTTCATGTGTTTCTGATTTAAGCCCTCTATGCCCCCACCCCCCACCCC
>MU722586.1:243395-261103 GCA_026770625.1 Nicotiana glauca
CCCCACCCCGCTCCTATCACAAACCTAAACCTAGACCCGATCATGATCGCACCTCTCGAGAAGAAAAGGCCAGCCGAGATAAACCCCAAGTTTATTTAATAGATATAATGATTCATAATCAAGTCATTATAAATCCCGAAATAAAGCAAAATATATCAACTGTGGAAAGCAAAACACAACCCGACATCTGGTTTGTCACAAGTCATGAGCATCTACTAAGGGTTGAACATAACTAAGAATCTAAAATGTACTAGCTACAGTATAAGGAATATGAGAGGGAGAAAAGCAAAGTTGCGAATGTCGGAAAGCTACCTTGCTAACTCCATTGACTCTGCCACTGTGCAATTAACACTCGCTACCGGGTTCAGAACTACCTGAATCTGCACACAAGGTGTAGGGAGTAATGTGAGTACGCCAACTCAGTAAGTAATAAAAGTAAATGAAAG
The DNA here is from genome assembly GCA_026770625.1 of Nicotiana glauca. Taxonomy (NCBI): domain Eukaryota; kingdom Viridiplantae; phylum Streptophyta; class Magnoliopsida; order Solanales; family Solanaceae; genus Nicotiana; species Nicotiana glauca. The sequence goes on from MU722586.1 coordinate 243,842, forward strand.
CTGAGCAGTAATAAAATACGTAAGCCACATCACAATGCTACAGCAAATGCAGTACATTTCCAAAACTGTACAAAAATCATTTACTTCGTAAATCAAGCTCAGTTTCAATAAAATATCTTAAAATAACTTTCGATAGTTTCAAACGAGTGATAAAGCAATGAGTAAAAATGATAGAAATGTAAATAGCCCCTCGGGAAAAACATGTACCATAAACTGCCCCTCGGGCATAATATCCACAGAACCAGCCCCTCGGGCTATCTCTCAGTCACTCATAATCATCCCTCAGGCTTAACATGAATCAAGAACTGCTTCTCGGGCAACATGGATCAAGAACAGCCCCTCGGGCTTTAATATGAAACAACAACAGCCCTTCGGGCTATAACACATCACACACACTGGGTACCTGCGCTCACTGGGGGTGTACAGACTCTGGGAGGGGCCCCTTACGGCCCAAGCACAATATCAAGCCATCTCGTGGCATAATCAAACAGGCTCTTGGTCTCACATCAATCACAAGCCACCTCGTGGCATAATAAATCTAGCCCTCGGCCTCTCACATATCACAATTGGTATCATATGCTGTGGCGCGCAGCCCGATCCCATATATCCTTACAACACATGCCCTTGACCTCACTCAGTCAGATCTCGCTCAAGTCCCTCGGGCTGACAGTAAAACAAGTACTTCGCTCAAAACAATTTATGAAATGAAAAGGAGTGAATAAAATCGAGTTATGAAAAAATAGTAAGAAAATAGCATGATTGAGTGCAAACATCAACCAAAGCAGTGAGGTAAAATAGTAGTAAAAGCCCCAAAGGGTCCAAACAATCGGCACAAGGCCCAGACACGGCATTTAGCCCCGAACACAATAATATTTTCCAAGATATAACAATATAAAATAGTTTTCAAATACAATACGTGACTTAATAGTCGTACAAGATGGACCAAGTCACAATCCCCAACGGTGCATGACTCCACGCTCGTCATTTAGCGTGTGCGTCACCTCAAAGTAGCACAACGATGTGAAATTCGTTGTGTACCCTCAGGACAATGTTTACAATTATTACTTACCTCAATCTGAGCAAAATTCTACTCCTCAATTCCTTTGCCTCTCAGATTGGCCTCTGGATGTTCCAAATCTAGCCAAAAACAGTATCATGCCATCAAAATATGATAAGGGAATAAAGCCCACTCGAAAATATCCAATTTATACCAAAAATCCCGAAATTGGCCAAACCCGGCCCTCGAGCCCACATCTCATAACTCGATAAAATTTATGCCAAAATGATCCTCATCCTCCCACGAGTCAATACTTATCAAGAACACTGAAATCGGAGTTCAATTGACCCCTGAAATACCCATTTAAGGTCTCTTAATCTCAAACCCTAATTACACGTTTTGCACTGAATTTTCCCAAAATTATACCACTAATTAGCCCTCTAATCACATATAAATGAGTTATGAAGTCAAGAATGTTACCTCCAAGACATTACCTTTAAGTTTCCTCAAGAATCAACTCTCAAAAGCTTCAATCCCGTACAAAAATGGTGAACTTAGACCCAAAATCGTGAAAAAAAGCCTTTTCAAACATTCTGCCCAGCTGATAAAAATCCTTCTTCGCGAACGCGGTCAAAACCACGCATTTGCGAAGCAAAAAACTTAAGTTGACCAGAAATTCCTCTTACGTGAATGCGACAACCCATCGTAAACGTGATGCCTCAACAACTCACCCCTTCGCGGATGCGGCATCAGCCTCGCGAACGCGATGACCAACGAGCTCAACCCTTCACGATCATGGGACCTCCTTCACAATCGCGAAGGCTAACTGCACAGCCTTCCCTCCTATCCCTTCGCGAATGTGAGGGTTTACTCGCGAGCGCAAAGAACTACAGCCTGCAACATCAACAACAAATTTTTTGCAATTTTATCAAACTTCAAATGGTCTGATTAACCACCTGAAACTCACCCGAGTACATCGGAACCTCAACCAAACATACCAATATATCCCATAACCTCATTCAAATTTGTTCCAACCTTCGGAATATTCGAAACAACATTAAAATACCAAAATCATATCGGATTCAAGCCTAAGAATTCAAAAAACTTCCAAATTCCGCTTTCGATCAAAAAGTCTACAAACCTCATCCTAGTGGCCTAAAACTTTGCACACACATCAAATGACACAATGGACCTACTCCAACTATTGGAATTCCGTTCTGACCCCTATATCAATATCTCACCTATCAATCGGAAAATGCCAAAATTTCAATTTTGTCAATTCAAGCCTAACCCTTCCACGTATATCCAAAACACATTACAGCCATGCTCCTAAGTCCTAAATCACCTGATGGAACTAACCAAATCATAAAAATTCCAATCCGAGGTTATCTATAACAAGTCAAAACTTGTTCAAACCTTTCAAATTTTAAGCTTCAAACTGAGAACTGTCCTTCTGAATTCATTCTGATTACCCTGAAAACTAAAACCGACGATTTATATAATTCATAATATATCACACGGGGCTAGCCATGCCCGAGAACTGGCGAGCGAAATGCAAAAGCTCAAAATGACTGGTTGGGTCATTACAGATCCCTATTTGTAAACTTATTTGTCTTCACTTAGAATCAAGTAATAAATGGCTTTGAATCTGGGCACTCTAAGTTTTTTTGTGATTGTGTGGTTGTTTGTTGAATCTTTGTTCTTCTCAAAATTGCTTTCAAAAGTGTTTTCACTCTTAAAATTGTTTTTCTTAAAACTGTTTCCATTCCTGAAATACTTTTTTGCTCCTAAAAATTTTACCTCTACATTATTTTTACTAAGTTCTTCGAACTATGTCAAGCACTCTCATTTCTATTCTTAAATTATTTAAGATCTGCCCCTCCAGTGTGTGTACTGCCTAGGAATCCATGAGATTCCTCTAAACTCTGGCACACTGGGTCTGGCCCTTCCACACTGTACATAACTACTTCTCCATTTATAAGGATCTTGGTGTAAGCATTGCTCTTGGTCCTTGAGGCCCTTGGGAACTTTGACGCACTAGGATACCTCATTGGATACTATGGACTATGGCATCTTGGATTGTTTTGAAGGCCTGGTACTTCCAGGTTCCCTTTGGGCCTATTTTAGGCTCCCTACAGCATAACTTATATTTATTATGCAATTTACTTATTTATGGTCTGTAATGATAATCTTTGTAAATAGATATTGGGAAAATTAGTTAAAGGGAGGAATTCTTATATGATTTTTGTGGGGAATCGGGTAGAAATCATACCTTTAGGTCTATATTATGTTTACGTGCATTAGAAATCATGCTTTAGGTTTATGCTATGTTTACCTGCATTAGAAACCATACTTTTAGGATCACTTGGCATACTGGACAACACGTTATAGGCACACTACCTCATTTGTTACAAAATTCTATTTCTGCATAATCATGATCATCTAGAAATCCTATTATTATGTTACTACTATAATTCCGCCTAATAAAAACATCCATTCTTTCTGTGCATTAAAGATCCTGCCTTAGGACTATATTTGTATTCACTTTAAACCATGTCTACATTGCCTAAATCAATAACTATCTTGTCTATAAAAATGTTTAAAAACAATCCCGACACTTATTTGTCATAGAGATAAGTATGTATAAACCAATTCTGTAATGTAATATTCAGCACCCAGACCAGCATGGCTATAGGACTTAATAAATTCAAACTATTTTGAACTGATTCCCAGAATTTTGATTGCATTTAAACATGTTTATAGGGTATTACAGATCCATGCCTATGCAAGCCTATAGGTAATCAAGGTCTAATAAAAACTGTGAAGCTATGCTTTGCTTATTTTTGACTGCCCAGATTCAATAGGTTCTAAAATCAGTAGGAAAACAGAGTAGGTGTCTATCGCTTTGCCTTAACATAATGTTGCATATTCTCTGCTTGTCATGCTCACCTAGATATCCTGTTCTAGGACCTTTTTCTGAAATATCTAAAATCTAATGTTTGAGACGTGCTAATTTTCTGTTTATTTGTAGAGGTAAACATGAGCCCCCTTAATTGTTTCTTACTTGATAATCATGTTTGTTCTTTGTTGTCGATAAGATTTTCCCTTTTAAACACCTTAGGAGAGTCTAGAACTGCCTAAAATTAGAGGTCCTAAACACTTCCGGGACCACAAGGAAGGGACAAGTAATGCACGCATAGAGTTCGTCTAATTAAAATCTCTTATATGACCCCCAAGGGGGGAGGGGGTAATTGGGTAGTAAAAGGATATGATGACCTATGCGTTAATACCATATGTAGCCCCTCTAGTTGAGGACGGATTACCAGGTATTATACATATATGATCCTATATGCTAACAAACCTAGGACTTGCCTCATCTTATTTACATATGTGTGCTTAGGTTGCTTATCTGGTAAATTTCCTTTATCTTATATGTGTGCTTAGACTGCCTATCTGTTAAATGACTAATTCACAAAATGAGTTTACCCGGGACCCACTATTGTGGACTTCGAGGGATGCCTAATACCTTCCCCTCGAGGTAATTTCAAGCCCTTACCCAATTTCTGAAACATAAACCGATTTTATGAATTACTTGCAATAGGTGCCCTAACGCTCCTTAAATCTGTTAGGTGGCAACTGTTCAACTTCTGTACCCCTTTTCCAAAAGGAAACGAGTTGTCCTAAATGAATGTCGAAACCTTGACTTCCACTACAATGATGGAAAATAGGGAGCTCGACAGTGCTATAGGTGAATTATTCATTATTCGTTATGTTGTACCTGTGAAATAAGTCTCGAGGCAGAAATGGTTTGAAGGCTTGGTTGCCCAGATGTATTTGGGCCTGATAAAGGCTCCCTATAGTTTGTGCCATTATTATCATATAATTAATTTGCTAATCCGGCCTATAATAACTTTGTAATAAATAGATTCTGGGGTATTTAGTGAAATCAAGAAGGTCTCTCATTTGTTTTGTTAAATTGGGTAGAAATCCTGCCAATAGGGTGTCATCTATGCTGTTAAATTCTGCTCATTTTTTCAAACTGTTAAGTTCTACGTTGTTTAGAGATCCTGCCTATAGGATTTGCATTGGTGATGTTGATTCTGCTAAAATCGTATGAGTTCTGTATTAGAAGTCCTGCCTATAGGATTAATATTATAACCGTTTGTTATAAATGTTGCCTATAGGATATGTTAATCTGTCCACTAATGGGTGTTAGCAATCATTCCTATAAGACCAATATTTGACTCAAATATTTTCTGGCAATGTGTCTAAATTTCTGTCTGTATGCTATTCAACTAGATATTATGCATATAGGATCAAAATCAGTTCAATGATAGATATCATTCCTATAGGATCGAAATCAGTTCAATGATAGATATCATGCCTACAGGATTAAAAATTCGGTGATAGAAATCCTGCCTATAGGATTCTCCTAATGGGTTCTGAACACAATCGCCACTGTCAATCACTTAGATAATATGCCTATAGGACTAAAACCACAATTCTAGATTAGTAACTATGATTTACCGTTATTCATTACGGCATGAAATGCCCAGATGTTGCACTAAATAAAATCAGTAGGCAAAATAATAAGCCTTAACACTCGCATTAATGAAATTGATTCTGTATATTACTGCTCTCTTGTCTTCTCACATAGATATCCTAGCTATAGGATTCTGTGATTAATAAAACCTGCTAATCAGTTACACGCATTTGCTGTTTATGTGTGGAGGTCAATATGAGGCCATATCTGTTTTTATGTGAAAAGTCTTAACTTTTTTGCTTGACGCCTAGTATTTTACAATTTTGAGCAACCCAGGCTTAGTCTAGAACCACCCCAAATAAAAGTCCTAATGCCTACAGGACTATAGGTAAGGGATGGCTAGTGCACGCATAGGAAACGAACTGGACTTAACTAGAGCGCTTTAAGTAACAACTTAAAGATAGTGTAGACATGTGATTTTTGACCCTCCCCAAAATTTCACCCATTTTAGCATGTAAATATTTAGTTTATGCCTAATATTGCCATTTCAGCTAATTTTGACTCTTTTACTTTATTTCGTCACAAAAATAAAAATAAAAAAATATTTTAGTTTATGTATCTTTCGTGAATTTAAACAAAAAATATATACAAAAATAAGTACCTTATGATTATTTTAATATAATCTTGGAACACAAAAAGTAGTTTTATATTTTATAGTTTAGCTCAATTAATTAAAATTAGTTTTATATTTTATATTATAATTGCACATAATTTTAGAAAGAGGAATTAGTTTTAGGTTGGTTAATCCCGTCTTTATAAATCTTGTAGTCCATTTTTTTAGTCTTTGGCCCAATTCCTAACCCGTAATTCCTAAGCTCATACCCCTAAACTAATCCCTGCCCTATATAATACTACCTACACCTGAAACCTAAATAGACACGCACCCTACACACAAAAAAGGTGACAAAGACCCTAGACTATAGGAATCAGTGCAGGAGAAGAGACAACCACCCCCCTTCGTCGTCTTCTTCAATGGAGACGGGTCTGTTCCCTTTCATCTCCTAAAGGCCCCAGCTCTTTTATCTCCTTTCCGATTCCACAGAAGAATTTTCAGCCATCGGTCCAAAACCAACAACCCCAACTTCATCACCATAACTACCAGCCACTCTATCATCTCCCTCACCTCACACATCACCTGGAATACAAACACATACAGAGCAGCACCCATCTTCTTCTTCCTCCTCCAACTGCTTGTCGAAAAAATGAGCTTCAGTAGCTCACCAGATTAATGAGATCCAGTCGAGCAACAACAAAATAGGACACCCAAAAACCCGTCCACCCCCTGAACCTCTGCGATCCTAACCAGCTATGGCCACAACGACCTCATTATTTGCTTTTCTTCACTCTATTTCGCTGCTTAACACTCTGGCAATATATATATATATATATGGGGGACAGCCACGCCAATCCAAGCACAGTAAAAGTGTGCCCACTCTACCCTTCTTTCTGGCCAGATTTTACATTTTTTCTGCGACCTCCATTAAAACCGATGGAGTTTCTTTTGAGTCGAGTTTTGCCGATTTGAGGTTCCCGTGCTGCTACGTTTTCCATTCGAGTCCATGTCCGTTAGTCGAGCGTAGGGGTGGCAAAATAGTTCAAAAAAAATAGTTAACCACCCATATTATCCACTAAAAAATGGGTTGGATAATGAACTGTTTAAAAATGGGTCAAATATGGATAAGAACCATATTATCCATTTAGAAAATGGATAATCAATGAGTAACCAATAGATAACCAATGGATCTAACCTTTACATTTGTAAAGCCTCAAATTGGGGGTTCCTCAAGTTAGAGAGACTAAGAATCTTCCAAAAGTGATCATATATAAGAAGTCATGGATAATATGGGTTACCCATATTATCCACCGGTTAACCCATTTTTATCCGTATTAAATATGGGTCAGGTCGGATAATTGATCCGTTTTTTCATTACCCGTTTTCAACCCGAACCATATCCAACCTGACCCGCCCGTTTTCCACTCCTAATCGAGTGTTAAAATAGTGTTGTGAATGAAGCTATGTTTCATCGAAAGTTCAGCACTGTTCGACGTCGAATCGTTAGCATAAAGATTAGCAGTAGCTCGTTCCGTCTTCTATAAAGGCTTAGTGTGACGACCTGACCCATCGTCTCATGTTTTACTACTCCTTTTTCCCCATTTTATGCTTCTTCATGTTTTATTATCAATATTTTGTGTGTTAGAGTTGAACTGGATTGGTTTTGGTAGGAAATGAGATACTTAGTCTCTTTAAGGAAGACTTGGTTTGGAAAAGCCAACCGTATGTTGACTATTGAGTTAGAGGGCTCGGATGTGATTTTCGGTGATTTAGTTAGCTTCGGCGGATGATTTGTAACATAGAAGCGTGATCAGAAGTGATTTTGGAAGCCCGGTGTGGAATTAGGCTTGAATTGGCGAAGTTAGTATTTTGGCAAATTCCGGTTGATAGGTGAGATTTTGATCCAAGGGTCGGAATGGAATTCCGAGAGTTGTTGTAGCTTCGATATGTGATTTGTGATGTGTGTGAAAAATTTCAGGTCATTCGGACGTCGTTTGGTTGGGTTTTTGATCGAAAGTGCATTTCGGAAGTTTTTGAAGAAACTTAAGCTTGAATCTGATGTGATTTGATGGTTTTAGCGTTGTTTGATCTGTTTTGATGATTGGAACAAGTTTGAATGACTTTATGGAATATGTTGGTGCTTTTGGTTGAGGTCCCGGGGGCCTCGGGGTGATTTCGGATGGCTAACGGAAAGTTTTGAACTTGTGGAAAGGGAAAAGTGTTGCTGCTTCTGGTATTTCCGCTTCTGCGGAATTTGGACTATAGAAGCGAGGCCACTTAATCGATGGAATGACCGTAGAAGCGGTGAGGAGGCCTGGGAGCTTGGTTCCGCAGAAGCGGAATCGCTTCTGCGATGTTGTGACCGCAAAAGGGGTTGGGTTGCAGAGTTGGGTTTCCGCAGAAGCGGAAGGAAGGGCGCTAAAGCGGTCCCGCAGAAGCGGAATGGGGACCGCATAAGAGAAAATGCTGGGCTGATTATCAAATATTTCCTCCGCGAGCTAGGTATTATTTTCCACCATTGTTGAGCATCTTGAGAGTTTTTTGGAAGCAAATGAAGAGGATTTCGACTGGACTTGACTGGAGGTAAGATTTTTGAGTTAAAAACATGATTATTATGCGAAATTAACCTAGAAATTCATAGAATTAAGCCTAAAATTTATGGACTAGGGCTTAGAGTTTTTGATATTTCAAATTGGGATTTGATAGGCTATTTGAGCTCGGATTTGGGAGTTCTTGGTATGTATGAACTCGTGGCGAGATGAGGAATCCGGTAATGTGAGTTTTGTAATTTTTTGAGAAGTGGGCCCGGGGCTCGGGTTTTGTTAGTTTCGAGATTTTTGCTATTTCTCGATTGTTTTCGATTGGATATTGTTCCCTTAGCCTATTGTGATGTATTCGCTCTGATTTTGGTTAGATACAACGCGCGTGGAGGCCGATTTAAGGGCCAAAGGCATCGCGAGCTAGAGATTTCACCGGTTCGAGGTGATTAATACTTGTAAATGATATCCTGAGGGTTTGAAACCCCGGATTTGCACATCATAATGTTGTATTGAGGTAACTTGCATGCCGTATATGAGCGTGGGGTAGAGCACCGTTGGGGATTGTGACTTGGCCCGTCCCGGTTGTTGATTTTTACTGCATGTTTGACTGAAACTACCTGTTATCATTGTAATATAGGTTGATTGCCATGTTTGCGCTTCATGCAAACTATGTAAATTCTTCGAGGATTGATATTACTATTTTAGCATATTTTGCATATCATTTGGCTTCAGTCCAAGGTTTTAAATTTTGTTTTTGCAAACTCAGCCATACTCCTAAGTTTTGAAAACTCAAATGATATTTTAAATGATAAATCGGGCTGAGAACTACTATTTTATAAATGCCCAAGGGGCTTATGATGATTTCTGGACTGAGCATGGATCGGGTTGCGCACCGCAGCAATGATTTTGAAACAGTGATTACAATGACACTGTATGATGTGACTTGAAATAGTGGTAACAATGACACTATATGATGCGACTTGAAATAGTGGTAACAATGACACTTTATGATGTGACCTGAAACAGTGGCAACAATGACACTGTATGATGTGATTTAAAACAGTGATAACAAAGACACTATATGATGTATATTGGTCAGGTAACAACGACTGACCGGTTAGGTAACAATGACTGACCAGGAATTAATTGATGCCACGAGATGGCTGGATATTGCGCTTGGGTTGTAGGAGCCCCTCCGGAGTCTGTACACACCTCCAGTGAGCGCCATCGACAATAAACACATGGTTGGATCGGACTGCACGCCACAATGGGTACTTGAGCGTACCGATCATATGCATTGAATTGCATTCATGCATTGGTTCCTGTTTGTACTACGTGTCATGACATCCAGTACTCTAATTTCATTGGCATCTATGCTACTTCTTGCACTGTTTATCAGATACCCTGGTATAAATGGTTAGTGGAGTGTTGTGCCCGAAGGGCTGACTCATGTGCTAACTTGCACTTTCTGATTAATTCATTTTCTTAACTGTTGAAAAAGATATTTTCAAAAGAGGTTTTAACCGAGCCCAGATATTTTCTAATCGATTTCACGGTTTTTCTGATTTCTCAAAGGATTACACTGTTCTTTATAGCATGATGGAGTGCCTTATGTGATTTCTACTGCTTAGTTATTATTTACTTTTATTACTCATTGAGTTGGAGTACTCACTTTACGCCATGCAACTCGCGTGCAGTTGTAGATATTTGTTACCCGGTAGCGGGTTAGAGCTGATTGAGGGTTTTGTTATCACAGCTGAGCAAGTTGACCGCCGGCGTTCGTGGCACTGGACTTCATCCCTTGATTCCAGAGTTCATTTTATGTATTATTATTGGCCCAGTAGTTGTTTTCAGTCTTCTTAGATGCTCATGAGTTGTGACACCCCGGTCAGGTTGTGTTGGGTTGTAAATACTGGTTATTATTGTCGTTAAGGTGTACTTATCTATTCATTTATGTTTAATAATTGTTAAAGAGACGATTTGGGTTACTTGGCTGGCCTTGTCTTCACGAGAGGTGCCATCACGACCGGGTTTGGAAATTGGGTCATGACAAGTTGGTATCAGAGCCTAGGTTACTAGGTCTCACGAGTCATGAGCAGGTTTAGTAGAGTCTCGTGAATCGGTACGGAGATGTCTATAGTTATCCTCGAGAGGCTGCAGAACCTTTAGGAAAAACTTCATATTCTAGGAATTCTTATCGTGCGCGCTTGATTCAGCTTGAGATATAACTCTTGAAATTCCTTCCATATGTCTGTATGCGCAAATGAGTGCTCAGTAGTATATGTGCCTTGATGGCTTGTGATTCCCTGATCGAGGGGCGAGATGTGATCCTCGTGAGTATATTAGGCTAGTCTGGAGGACTTGAGGCCAGATCTTTGCCTATGGCTTGGGCACCGAGGTGCTGATTGTGTGAGCAAGTTTTCTGAACTTGTATGTTCGGTATTGTCCCTATTAGCCGGAATGGCGGTTGGATATCCATGTGATGAGTATGTTGATACTGCAAGATGTATCTATGTGATCTGGGTAGTGACGAAGGAGTCTGCTGAATGATAGATGAGCTGGTAAGTGTTTGATTCCTATTGTGATCTGTTGTGTAGCCCCGAGATATGGGCGCGTGAAGAATATTTTCGTGTCTCCTAGTTGGAAAGTAAAGTGCATTACATGTGGCAGTTTGAGTTTAGACTCAGGAAGACTAAAAGACTGTGTAACGTATATAATGGTGGAAGGTGTGCTAAAGTACTAAATTGAGGCAGAGCAGGTGAGTTATCTCCTGCGGAGTGTTCTTAAGTGGTACGATTCTTATGTATATTGTTAGAAGATATCATGTGTAATTGAAGAGTACGTGTTGAAATTTGATAAATTCGGGTCGCTCTAGGCAGTGGACTCAACTGACGTGGGGATGAATGTGAGATTTGCAAAGGATTATAGTACTAGATGACCTGTGTTTTCACAACTTGTAAATGCTTTGAGTTTAATCTCACTATGGTATTGTGGCATCATTAGAGTAAAAGTGTTATGAGTTGTTGAGTGTGTCTTGATGTATGGCTTCGAGCCAAGTTAGGGAGGTTGCAGTTGATTAGCTGATTGTACGGTTATGTGCTATGTTGGTCCCTTTTCGAGTTATGCAGACGGATCAGTTCTGGTTGCAGAAATTGAGCTAGGGATGGCACAAGTGAAGAAAAATTTTGACAAAGGTTATATGGTGCTCGTAGATGTGGGAATAACAGGATGTCTTGAGCCATTGATGATAAAGAATGCTCAGCGTATAGGGAAGGAAGATGTTTGTTTGTATGGGAATGAGATCATATCCTGCGGTGTCAGAGCGCTAATAAGGCACGAGTGGTTCTATTCATTGAGTCAGGTAATTTGCAGCCTGAATAAGAGTGAATGCCTTTTAAGAATGATTCTAATGTGTTCAAGATTTTACATGTACCAATCAGATGTCTCAAGGTTGTGTATGTGGACAGAGATTTTGTATTCATCGGAGAATGTCAAGGCTTGTGGTATTTTTATGTTAATTATGGGATCCTACGTATCGGCATCTGGAAAGTAATGGCAACGAATTCAGGTTCGCAGGAAGTTCTTCAAGGTGAAGTATTCTAGAAGGTGGTATTTATGTGAACAGCTAAGAGAGTATGCGGTGGCATATGGGTCTTAGACAGTGTGTTCATATGTTCGAGTCTCATGTGGTAGGCCTGGATTGAGGCTTTGTGATGCTACAGCAAGGGAAAAATATCAAGTTGATGATGAATCAGAAAGGAAATTAGATCGATGGAATAGCTTGATAATAGACTGAATCGGTATGGTAAGGGTATGATTGATTCTTTGTATGTGTTCAAGGTAATGAGCTTTTACATGCATTTTGGCAGCAATGCTCTTGAGTTTTGACGGCTTGCTCAGCTTGGTTTAGATAGAAGGATTCAGTCCTGGCAGTTTAGCTTGTGCGAATGGAATTTGCAGAGATGTTCCGGGTTTTACCATGGTTTGGAGATGAATATATTTTCTATGGGTATGCGAAGCATGGAATGTGTAATGATTCTTCTTCTAGATGGGATTGATGGAAGATCTTGGCTAGAGGAGTTACAGTTCAGTTCTGAAAAGAAGTTCATAAAATTCTTAGGCAATGGGTAGCCTCAGGTAATCAAGCAAATGGTACTGCTGAGTAGGAATGATTTGACGAAAGTATATGTCTCAGAAGAAGGGTAATGTGATTAGGCTGATGATACTACGATAGTATTGCGGTTTTTTTTGGCTAGATCGACTGCTGATATTTGAGTGTGTTTGATGGCACGGGGGGGTTTTAGAATATCTTTCATGGAATGACTTGGTACTTGAGGTGTAATATGTATTCATACTATGGAATTTGGGGATTTGGTATAGTGATTCGTGTGCTATATGGAGTTGGAGACTGGGAGTTCTCAGGTACAGACTATGTAATGGTTGCGGATCACGTGTATTGGTACCGTTAGTGGCTATTGGGATTTGGAGGCCCAAGTGGATCTTTCTTTGATTGATATATTAGATTTCGGATATGATATTGGGGTGTAGACTGGTTATCTCAGAGTTGGGTTATTCTAGACTATTATGCTATGGGCTATGTCGAAAATGCCACAGGCTGCATGGCGAGGTTCATCGGATCATGTTCTAGCAGAGTGGTTTGTATTCCAAAGACCAGCGGACGGCTAGGAAGGATTTTCTTTCTTAATTGGGCCTCCTTGACGGATGTCAGTGCAAAGGTTTCTACCATTGATTCAGTTCCGGTATTGAGAGACTTTTTCGGATGCGTTCCTTGTGGCCGAGCATGTCTCCAGGCAAGACTGTGGATTTCGGTATTTATTTGGTGCTGGGCACCGTATTGTACGGCTCCAGTAGAAGTTATAATAGTGGAAGGAGCAGCTTCAGGCTTCCTGATATTGAGTTTGTTGGCAGGCCGAGGTGTCTACGTATTTAGCTTGAGTTAGCTTGGTTGGCCCCGAGTTGTATTATTGAGGGATAGGTTTATTCGATCGTTCTTGAGCTTGTTAGTGATCTGGGGAGATCTATGATTTACTTTTTCCATGCTGTGAGACGTTATGATTTGTTGGATATGGGCACATGTGGTGTGGTTCTATTGAGGATTTATAGAGAGAGTCGAGCGGGAAGAGTAATTGAGTGTTGCTCGGTAAATGGAGTATTGTTTATGACCTATCGGGTTGCATGTCGTACGTTATTTGTTTCACCGTCGGTGTAGTGAATTGCTTGGTTTCAGACATCAAAAAAAGATTGTGCGTGGCTGTTGATTTTGAGCATAGCGACTTAAGGTGCTTCATATGTGACACTGTTTGGATAGGTTCACGCATTGTAGCGAGGCTACGTGGAGTTATGAACTTTCGAGGTAGGTTCAGGTGTTCTATCTCTACGATGTGAGACGGGGTCTCAGCCTTGTGTTGTGATGATACTGATGGACTTTAGTTACAGCTCTTTCGTTTGAGTCATTTGTCATGATTTGAGTATGTTCAGACCGTACCTCATCGGTGCGTGTCTTATGCAAGTTGTGTCTTAGGCCTGTGTTGAGGTGTCATATCACTGTCGACGCCCCCTTTTTCTAAGGCGAAATCAGGCTTATGACATTATGGACAAAACAACTCTCATTCCCATTTAAGGAATCGGGTTATGGAATTTGAAGAGTCGCCACCTAATGATTATAGTGCATTAGGACACCTTAAAGAAAAAGAAGAAGATTTTTTGAAAGAAAAACCAGAATTTGGGTAAGGGCTTGAAATTATCTCGAGGGGAAGGTGTTAGGCACCCCTCAAGATCCACTAGTGTGGTTCCCGGCCATGCTTAATTTTGACTTTAAGAAGAGTAGAAGTAAACAAACAATGTTTGCACATAGGGAATACAAATAAGTTGAAATTTTTGAAAGAAAAGAGAGAAAAAAAAAAGACATAAGTGGTTTTGGAAAGAAAAAGAGTAATTGAAGAAAACATTAATTTTTAAGAAAACATCACATCATATAAATAAAGAAAAGGGGTCCTAGGTTTAAATATGATATGGATCACATCGGTGCAATGCCCAGCAATCATTCTCACACGAGATACTAGTGCACCAGTCATCATTTCCATATTCTACCCTTCCCACCACGTTAAGGTATTAAACGCGATTAGTCTCGTTTACTTATTGCATGCTAATACCCGTCCCAACCTATTAGTCCTGGGGTTTTAGGACTTCTAATCCTAAAGGGAGGAGGGAAGGAAGTATAGGCATATATGGAGTTTCAAAAGGATAAAAGACTAAGGCGACAAACAAAACAAGTAGCAAATATTGAGGGATGAACAAATGCATAAGAGGCTCACATAAACCCCATAAATCACATAGCATTTAGTTTAGCATGTCTTTCATTTATTGATTTGGTCTAAAGAAAAATTAAATGGCAGACAGATTAGTTTAACACATGGAGTTGGATAAAAAGGTCTGCATTAGGCAACCCGGATCCAAATGTCAGAGATTGAGGTATTTAAAATAAGTTACTGATTAAGAATCTAATGCAGAAGAGTTTGAAACAGAAGGTTGAAAATTGCAGAAGTTCAAAGATGATTTCGAAATTAACAGAATTGTTTAAATAAAAATAAAGCAGAAGTATAAGCAGTGCTTTCGAAAGTGAGACATTTTAAAGAAACACACTGTTAAAGATTGCTTTGTAAAAGAGTTTAGGGAGTGCAGATAGTTTAAAAAATAGGGTTGAAACTCTGTTTCAGAAGACAACTTCAAAAGGGGAGGAGAAATTCAGGCAAAAGTTTAATGAAGTTACTTAAAAAAAATACAAGTTCGAAAGGAATTAAAGGCGGATTTATAAGAGTTTTGAAAACGGTCAGGTTTTGATGAACTGTACTGAAAATTCTGAAACCAGTTGGTAAATTATTAATTAGACTAATTAGGCGAGTTTGAATTCCTATAGGCATGATTTCTATGTCCTGATTAAACAAACACTACTGTGATTAAACTGGTTAAGAAATGAATATTAACCTACAGTTTGCCTAGCGTTTAGGCATTTCCTATAGGCATGGTTTCTATATGCAATTTGTTATTTGATTATTAGATCCTATAGACAGGATATCTACTGATTTGCGGCATGGTTGAACATTAAATCCTATAGACCTGATTTCTAAATGATTGAAAAGAATGCAAAAGCCTATAGACATGATCTCTAGGTGCTTTAAAGCGTTGAACCTATAGGCATGACATCTAAATGATTAAATAACAATATTGGTCCTATGGGCATGGTATCTACCCTTTAGCAATAAAGTAAAACCCCTCCCACCCCCTTTACTAATATTTTCCCGAGTTCTTTTTATAAGGTTATTACAAAATCAGAAGAAAGAAGGTAACAAAAATACATCACAGCCTACAGCTAGATCCAAACTGCCTAATGCAATCTTTAACATCCAATAGCATGTGTTTCACCAAATTCGGATTCCAGATTCCAAGGCCCTCTCTTACTCAGAGTGTTTCAAAGTTCCAAGGAGCCTCCAAGACCCCAGGCAATGCTTACACTCTGAATAATAAATATTGTAATAGAATAGTGCAAGTGTGGAATTACCAGCCCTCAGGTATCCAAGTTCAGAGGGAACTCTGGGGTCCCAAAGCATGGCTTACCAAAGGGGGCAGAACTTAGAAAACTAGGAATGAGTGCAAAGTGAGAGAGGAACCAAAGCAGAGGGTGGTCATGCCCAGCCATGGCATAGGCTGGCACACCCCTGATCCCTTGCTTAGGTCAAACAAATAGAAGCAGACTCTAGGGAGTCAAACTTAGGGTCTGAGTGGTGATTAGGACACTACCAGACCCAAGTTAAAGCTCAACACATAAAGGGGAGAGGGAATGGGAAAGCATTTGAGTAGAGACTCAGGAGAGTCTGGTTCTAGATCATGGACAGTAATATAAGATGCTGCCATGATTCAGAACAGTACTAACATGCAAAAGGGAATAGAGGGAAGGGATTTGCATGAAAACATATTAAAGAGAGACAGGAGAGCATGGCAGACTGAAGGTGCAAATCATAAAGAAAGGGCATAACAGACTTGAATGTAATTGCATAGTGCAGGAAGCATAAATAATCACATAGTGAAAGAGGTGTAGAAGAGGAAAAGTAAACACATAATAGGAGGGTATTGTTTAAATTAGAAATACATACCAGTTTTTCAGTTCTAGTGTAGCAGAGAAACAACAGCAAATAAATAGCCAGAAACAATTAACAAGAGCAACTCAAATTTCAGCAAGCACTTAGGAATTCAGAGGAACTCCAGAAATATTCAGACAGTAGGAGAGAAAGGAGCAAAGTGCTCAGTAGTAGTAGAGAAGGTAGAGAGTAATAGTAGAGAGAGCACAGTATATTTCAAAGACAAAGGTGTCTGTGTCAAGTGTGTGTGATTCTTCTGAAGTGTGAAGTGTATTGCAGAGGTGCAGAAAGAACTGTGTGAGATCTGAAAAGGTTGTCTCCTTTTTATAGTGCAAAAATGAGTAAACAAAAAGGCATGGAAATAAAATTTCAGTCAATCAAATAGGATCTCCCTTAGACAAAGGGATTTGATTTCAAACGGGAATGAGTAATTAAGGAAAGGAAAATAATGAAAACCTTTTCAGAGTAGCATA
>MU722597.1:3777-20342 GCA_026770625.1 Nicotiana glauca
GTATTTGATCCTGGCTATTGGATCAAGCACGATCAACAGCCTGGATCATTTTATTTAAATGAAACGACGCCGTTTGGTTCAATGGGGTGGCTGTTTAAAACGGGTAACGGGTCGGTTACAGGGAACGGGTAAGGGAGATGTGATCTTGGCCGTTGATCAATTTGAGATCAACGGCCCAGATCAAGTGTGACCAAAACTACGTCGTTTGGACGTCTCTGAGGTTGGCTGATTTGGACCGGGTAAATGCCTTGTTTTGGGCCTGGACTTTGGTCAATTAAAACGGCCTAGTCCGATGGTCTTCCTATTTTTGTTCTTTTCTTTATTTTCTCTAATTAATAAGACCCAAATTCTAATTTAATAAAATCAAAAATTAATTAAAAGGTTAATTAATTCCTAATAATTATTATCACACAATATTAAATACCAATTAAAAGCAAGCTCACACAATTTAGACATTAAATGCCGAAAATACAAAGTACATTATTTTTTATTTTTCATTTTTGTAAAGCCCACTTAATTACTCACAATTGTAGAATTAAATCCTAAATGCAAATGCGATATATTTTTGTATTTTTATTAATTTAAACACACATAATCACACACATACAAACGCAAGCAATTATCAAAAATATCACGAAAAATTCACAAAATGCACACAATAAAACAGACAATTTTTGTTTTGATTCTGTGGAAGTAATTCATGTGAGGCAAAAATCATGTGCTCACAACTAGTTTCACTCTACGTGTGTTAATTGGAATTAATTGCTTCATGTTCCACCCTTATTGTCGATTAAACCCTTATGTGTCTTAAATAAAGTTGTTACTTCTTTTATTATCATCTTATCCTTCCCTAATTTCTTATCCTTAGTTGAAACTATTATTTTCTCTTTTGTAACTATCTATCCTTAATTGAAGTTATTATTATCTTTTTCGGAATTGCTTATCCTTAATTGAATTTGTTATATCTCTTTCGTAACTGCTCAACCCTAAATGATGTTTTATTATCCTTTATCATTGCTGACTTATCCTTATTTGGAAATTATTGACGCGTGTTATCTACCTTATCGTCAAATTGTACATTTGTAGAATTGTAGCTACACATTATCTATTTCTTATCGAGCTATTTCTATGTTGTACCATTAGTTCATGTTGTGCCTTTTGTTTGTGTGCTCGTTCTTTCGTTTTCTTTATATTCTGAAGTTACTGAATGACTCGTTCTTTCGCTTTCAGGTAATTGTTTTACTTTTCCTGAATTGTTCCAGCATCTCGTGGTGATATAGTGAAAGTTGTGATTCATTTTACTATTTAAGACTACGAGACCATACCTCGAGAGGGCTCTATTGTCATCTTATCTTTTCTATGCACTTGTCTTTAATTCCTTAGCATACTACTAATTTTTTCCTCCATGTTGCTTTATTTGCTCAGTTATATATGGCTAATTTTGTTGTGCTTGTTGTAACATCCACTTCATTATCGTCTTATTTACGCTCTATATTTTGTGGTGATCATTTTTTATGTGCAATTGGTTGACTTGGATTGGGATAGAACACTTGCACAGGAATACATGTAGATTAATCACCCATATCAGTTTACGAAGATGAATTTTGACGTTATTGATCATTACATGTATTCTTGTCTACTTGCCTTCTGTGTGAGAGTTATTCTCTCGTCACGTGATTCGTCCGTGCGTATATGAATTTGAATGTGGGAACAAGATTCTAAATAAATAGGGTTCAAGAATTGGGACGTGTGAACTGTGATTATGAGGTTCGATACCTCGTAGAAATGCCAGAACAAATTTTGCGTAAAAGCGATTGCTCTTATTGAGCTATTATTGGTTTTTCCTTTATTTTGGTTTCATCGGACTTAGACTGTGTCCATCTTACTTTACAACATTATTACCTGACAGCTTCCTGTTAAATATTGTTGTTATTGGTGTATCGTTGCAAGTATTACTTTTCATTCCATACCTATATATTAATATTGTTTCTCTATTAGTTTACCTTCACACTTGTTCAGGTTGTTTAGTCCAGTATGTGTCTTTACTGTCCCTCGTTACTACTCCACCGAGGTTAGTCTTGATATTTACTAGGTACTACTGTGGTGTACTCATACTACACTTCTGCACACTTTTGTGTAGATCCAGGTGCCACGGTTATTGTTTATTATTAGCTGCCTGATCGTGCATTGCTGTGGAGACTCAAGGTAAACTTATCGTCGCGCTCGCACCTCAAAGTCACCTTCTAATATTATACCTGCACTATTAATATTTATTCGGAAACAGTTATATTTAGGGATTTTCTAGCAAACTCAATAGAGCTTTAAATTGCTAGTTTTCAACAAATTACGTTATATCAAGTTAGAGACTTTCGAATTTGATTCTGGGCATACGCGCAAGTCCCAAATCACGATACGGACCCACCGAGACCGTCAAAACACTAACTCGGGTCCATTTACACAAACATTGATTGTAGTTAACTCAAATGAGTTTTAAGGTAAAATTTTACATTTTAATCAAATTTTCACATCAAAATCTTCCAGAAAAAGATACAGATTGCACACGTAAATCGAGGAATTCTTAACAGAGCTATTCGAGGTCTTAGAACATAGAAATGACGGCTAAAATAGAAAATAACCTATCGGGTCATCACATTCTCCACCTCTAAAACAAACAATCATCCTCGAACGAACATAGAAAGGTACTTGAACTGGTGAAAAGGTGTGTATATCTACTCCGCATGTCCGACTCAAACTCCCACGTGGCTGCCTCGATCGGCTGACCTCTACACTACAGTCGAACTGAAGGATAACTCTTAAAGCTCAGTTGCCGAACATACCGGGCTAGAATAGCCAACAGCTCCTCCTCATAAGCCAAATCCTTGTCCAATTGGACTGAGCTGAAATCTAACACATGAGACGGATCACTATGATACTTCTGGAGCATGGATACATGGAACACCGGATGGATTGCTGGTAAACTAGGTGGTAATGCCAGCCCGTAGGCCACCTTACCTACTCTCTCAAGAATCTAAAAGGGTTCGATATACCTAGAGCTCAACTTGACCTTCTTTCCAAACTCATCATACCCTTCATGGGTGAAACCCAGAGCAATGCCCTATCTCCAACCATGAATGCAACATCACGAACTCTACGGTTGGCATACCTCTTCTACCTAGACTGAGCACTGCAAAGTCGATCCTGAATAATCTTGACCTTTCCAAGGTATCCTGAACTAAATCGGTGCCCAACAATTGAGCCTCTCCCGGCTCAAACCAATGAACTTGCAACGACACCGCTTCCCGTACAATGCCTTATAGGGAGCCTCAGAATGCTAGAGTGGTAGCTGTTGTTTTAGGCAAACTCTGCAAGCAGCAAGAACTGATCCCAAGAACCCTCGAAATCCATAACGCAAGCACGAAGCACATCGTCCAATATCTTAATAGTGCGCTCGGACTGTCCATCCATCTAAGGGTGAAATGTTGTACTCAACTCAACCCGTGTGCCTAACTCACGTTGTACGGCCCTCCATAAGTGCGAGATGAATTGCGTACCTCGATTAGAAATAATAAACATTAGCACACCGTGAAGATGGGCAATTTCGTGGGATGTAGATCTCAGCTAACCACTTTGAAGAATAGGTAACTATCACTGGAATGAAATGTGCCGACTTGGTCAATCTATCCACAATGACCCATACTGCATCAAACTTTTTCCGAGTCTGTGGTAGTCGAACAATAAAATCCATAGTGATACGCTCCAACTTCCACATAAGAATCTCTAGCCTCTGATGCAAACCATCAGGCCTCTAATGCTCGTACTTCACTTGCTGACAATTCAGATACCGAGCTACATATGCCACTATATCTTGGCGACACCCAGATGAATAGAGTACAGAGAAATATAGGCCTCCTCAAGAATCAACTCACGAAGCTTATCCACATTAGGCACACAAATATGACCCTGCATCCGTAAAACCCCATCATCTTCAACAGTAAACTTCTTGGCACCACCGTGCCACACCGTATCCTCAAGGACAACCAAATAGGGGTCATCATACTGACGATCTCTAATGCGCTCATACAAGGAAGACCGAGAGACTGTTCAAGCTCGAACATGACTGGGATTTGAAACATTTAACCTCATGAACTGACTTTCCAAAGCCTAAACATTTGATGCAAGCGGCCTCTCACCAACTGAGATATATGCAAGGCTACCCATACTCATAGCCTTTCTATTCAACGCATCGGCCACCATATTTGGCCTTCCTGGGATTATACAAAATAGTGATATCATAGTCTTTCAACAACTATAACCACCTCCTCTGCCTCAAGTTAAGATCCTTCTATTTGAACAAATACTGCAAGCTCCGACGAACCGTGAATACCTCACACGACACATCGTAAAGATAATGCCTCCAAATCTTTAGTGCATGAATAATGGCTGCCAACTCTAAGTCATGAGCATGGTATCCTTTCATAAAACTTCAACTACCGCGATGTGTCTGCAATCACCTTTCTATCCTGCATTAATACTTCACCGAGCCGAATACAGGATGCAACATAATACAACGTGTAGGATTCTGAACCTGTGGGCAACACCAACACTGGCGCCGTATTCAAAGCAGTCTTGAGCTTATGAAAGCTCAACTTACACTCATCCGACCATCTGAATAGGGCACCCTTCTAGGTCAATATAGTCAATAGGGCTGTTATGGATGAAAACCCCTCCATGAACCAGCAATAATAACCTGCCAAACCCAGAAAACTCTGGATCTCTGTAGCTGAAGTAGGTCTAGGCCAGTTCTGGACTGCCTAAATCTTCTTAGGATCCACCTTATGCCCTCTGCCGATATAACGTGCCCCAAAAAGGTGATCGAGTATAACCAAAACTCAAACTTTGTAAACTTGGCATATAATTGACAATCTCTCAAAATATGAAGTACGATCTGAAGATGCTTCTTATGCTTCTCTTGAATATGGCAATAGATCAAGATATCATCAATTAATACAATCACAAAAGAATCCAAATAGGGCTTGTACACCTGGTTCATCAAATCCATTAATGCTGCTAGGGAATTTGTGAACTCAAATGACATCCTAGGAACTCATAATGCCCATACCGAGTCCAAAAAGATGTTTTAGGGACATCAGATGCCCTAATCTTCAACTGATGGCAGCTAGACCTCAAATCCATCTTCGAAAACACCTTGGAACCCTGAAGCTGATCAAATAAGTCATCAATCCTCAGCAACGGATACTTGTTCTTAATAGTGAATTTGTTCAATTGTCAATAGTGTATACACATCCTCATCGACCCATCTTTCTTCTTCACGAACACACACGAGCCCACATCTGGGTGAGACACTAGGTCTAATGAATCCCTTATCAAGCAAATCTTACAACTGCTCCTTCAATTTCTTCAAATCCGGCGGGGCCATAAAATATGGTAGAATAGAAATGGGTTGAGTGCTCGGAGCCAGATCAATACAGAAGTCAATATCTCTGTTGGGTGGCATCCCCCGCAGCTCTGTAGGAAATACCTTTGATAACTCACGCACAAATGGTACTGAATCCATGGAAGGAACCTCTGCACTCAAATCATGAACATAGGCCAAATAAGCTAGACATGCCTTCTCGACCATACGTCGAGCCTTCATATAAGATATAACCTTGTTGGTATAATAGCCAGGAGTCCCACTCTATTCTAATCGAGGCAACCCTAACATGTTTAAGGCCATCATCTTGGCATGACAATCCAATATAACATGATAAGATAATAACTAATTCATACCCAAGATAATATCAAAATCTATCATATCAAGAAGTAGGATATCTATGCTAGTCTCAAGACTCCCAATAGTAATCACACATGAGTGATAGATGCGATCTACAACAATAGAATGTCCTAGAGGCATGGACACATACATAGGAGCACTCAGAGACAACTAGATATGAAGCAAAGTAGGATGACACTTAGGAATAAATAGAGGCAAGATCAAATAGAATTGAAGTATCTCTGTGGAAAACTGGAACAATACATGTGATAACGATGTCAGATGACTTGGCCTCAAGCCTATCAAGGAAAGCATAAATCGATCTTGGGCCCCACCACTCTGAAGTAAGTCTCTGGGACGGCCTTTAGTTGGCTGGCCTCTACCTCTAACGACCCGACTTCTATCTCTAACGGCCTGACCTCTACCTCTAGCTGCCTGACCCCTACCTCTAGCTGTCTGAGCGGACAATGGAGCAACGGGTGCTAGAGCCATGACACGAGAACTCTGTCGTGGCATGCCGCCCAATAATCTCGAATAGAACCTCCTGATATGACGAGTACCTCCATACTAAAAACACCCATCCTACTATTATGGCTGCTGAAGCTGAAGCTAAACCGAGCAGATCGGATAACCATACTAATAACTCTAAATTGGAGGCGCACTGATAGGAGTTGATGGTGCATTGTAGGTTGGCTGCCCAGAATGAGGCACATAAGAACCACGACTCCCTGAAGCACTGACTAAAATAGCCTGGGAGGATGGCCTCTGCTAAAAGTACCCCTGCCCCCAAATGAGGCACCGCTAAAACCACCAAAATGATGATGCCTCTTATTAGACACATTCCCCCTCTCATGTGCATGAACCATCTCTATCTATCTAGTAATATCTACAGCTTTTTGAAGGTAAAATCATCTCCACTCTCCTTGGTCATCTGTATCCTGATAGTAAAAGTGAGACCATCAATGAATCTCCTCACTCTCTTTCTCTAAGTAGGAATCAAGATAATGGCATGGCGAGCTAGGCCTATAAATTGAGTCTCGTACTGGTCAACAATCATACTACCCTTCTTAAGATGCTCAAACTACCTTCGGTAATCCTCTTTGGGATGAACTTCTCTTTAAATAGCTGTGAAAACTAATTCCAATCAAGTGTAGGCGACCCAGCTGGTCTAGTCAACATATAATCTCTCAACCACCTCTTGACAGAACCAGTCATCTGAAACACTGCAAAATTGACCCCATTGGTCTTAACTATACCCATGTTTCACAATACCTCATGGCAACGATCTAGATAATACTATGGGTCCTCAAAGGTGCACCATTGAAATAAATATACAAGATTTTGGTAAACTTATCCAACCTCAACAAAGCCTCAAAAGACATAGCAGGCCTATCACCGGCTTTTTTCGCAATAACTGACTGAACCATCCTAACTGGCGGGGCTGTTTCAATCTGATACTGGGGAGCCATCTGCTTCGGGGTGTGCGTGGCGGGAGTATATGCTCCTCATCTAGCCCAAGAAACGACTGGTGCTATCAAGAATGTACTGATCTGGGCCACACTCTCCATAAGGCCCACCAAATGGACTAGAGCGTCTTGAAGCATTGGAGTGGCTATGAACCCCTCCGGAATATGAGATGGTCCGAAGAGTACAGTATGTGCTATAACCTCCTCCTTAAAATCTACCTTAGCCTCCATTGTGGGTGCTGCTGCTCGAGATCTAGGTTGAGCTCTACCTTTGATGGCCTCTGGTGCGACCTCGGCTTATGGGGGCTCTGACTCCTGTCCGTCTACTGGTGTTGTTCGTGTTCTCTCCATATGCGAGAGAACAAGAATAGAATGGTTAAATCATCAATGATAGCATGAAATCTCATGATGGGGAAGGAAAGAAGTGGGATTTTTCCTAAACTCCATAGGCTATGGAAGATAAGTACAGACGTCTCCGTACCGATCCTCCATTCTCTACTAAGCTTGACTCGTGAGACCTAGGCAATCTAGTACTCTGATACTAACTCGTTACGACTTGGAATTCTTAACCTCCGAACCGTAGTGATGCCTAATATTTTACTTACTAGGCAAGCCAATATTAGAAATTGTTTCTAGCCATTTTTAACAAAATCCAATTAAATGATACCAAGAGACTAAATAAACTAAAATAAAATGGAAATAGAGTGAATAAGCCAAAATATCAGTGATATCTAGATATAATATCAGAACTGGTGCCACAAGTGCACGAGCAACTAGAATAATATAAATAATGATCTGAATTAAAAAAAAAACTATATGAAATTAAATAAACACCTAGGATAAGGTAGGAGGGGACTTTAGGGCTGCGAATGCCGAGCAGCTGTACCTCAAGTCTCTGTCAGGCAATTAATTCGAGCAATCTACTAACCGCCGCTAGGACCAACTCCAAAATCTGCACAAGAAGTGTAGAGTGCAGTATGAGTACAATTGACCTCGTGTACTCTGTAAGTGCCAAGCCTAACCTTGATAAGGTAGTGACGAGGCTAAGGCGATCCACTTACAATAACTTGTACGCAGTATAATAATAATAATTATTATAATTATAATTATAATTATAATTATAATAATAACAAGAAAGGAAACACAAGAAAGGTAATGAAATTAACTGATGAAAATAAACTCAAATCTTTGAAATCAGTAAAACCAGAAACATCGTCCCTCACAATCTCGTATGAAAGCACTGAAAGCTAGCACAATGCAACAATGAATACAAAACACACAATCTGTTGCGGTGCATAATTGATCCCACCGTACAAAGACAATCCCCCCTTATTTCACCATATGAATTATCAAGAATGACATATAAAATTAGTTGCGGTTGCAAGCCGGTCCCACCATGTCAATATCAATCCTCCCTTATTTCACCATATCAATTATCAAGAATAATATATAAAATTTATTGCGGCGCGTAACCTTATCCCACCATGTCAATATCAATCCTCCTTTATTCCACCAGTTGTGGCGTGCAACTCGATCCATAAATAAAATCAATAAAAGTAATCAATTCAGCAACTCAATTCGTGAGAATCTCAACGATTAAAGAACTATGAAAGCAAAGCCATAAGGGAACCTCGTACCGAATCAAGAAATGCTACAACTATTACAAGCAACAAGACAAGCCAAATATATGACAGTTAAGGACAGTTAAGGCAAGTAGCAAATGATTATGAAAGCATGGAAGAATCGAACATTTCAATATGAGAATAATACGTGACAAGTAGCAAGTTAAGGCACATTAAGCAATTTAAAGCATGCAACAATTAAGAGATAGAATAAAATACGGGAAAGCACGGAATAGCAACATATATATATTCGTCACCTCGCATATACGCTGCTACACATGTAATTTACATAACACATAGTACAAGGGTTCTTAATTCCCTCAAATCAAGGTTAGACCAAGAACTTACCTTGCTCTGCAATCAAATCAAAGCTCAACTGGGGCATTTCCTCTAAATTTTGTCTCCGAACCAACCGAATATTACCAAAATCGACTTAATATTAACAAACAATGTTACGGAAATCAATTACAATACATAAAGCTAAGATCTTTACACTTTTCCCAAAAAATGAACAAAAGTCAACTCCAGTTCCCTTGGTCAAAACTCGAAATTCGAGCCAAAATCCGATTATACATTCACCCCCGAGCTTGGTTATGTAACTTTTTTTGAAATTCGATCTCAATTCAAGGTCTAAATTCCAAATTTATAAAAATTTCTAATTCTACCCAAATCCCTAATTTCTACCATGAAAATCCTAGATTTAATGTTGAAAAGTAATGGATAATTATAAAACGAAATTAAAATTGCTTATCAATATTTTTGGGAAGAAAATCCGCTTAGAAAATGCCTCTAGGGTGTTTAGGGTTGATTTTCTGTAAAAAATTATCTAAATACTGCATTCTCAACTTTTTGTCCAGGCACAAATGTTGCACTTGCGACCTGGGGTTTGCAATTACAAACCCCGCAAATGCGAGAAATCTATTGCAATTGCACATAACTCCCATCTATGCTTTTATCGCATTTGCAGTGAATTGTTCGCAAATGCAAACTTGGACATTTTGCAAAAGAGATCAAATGATCGCAAATGCGATCTCTGCTGTCCCAAGCCATCTTCGCAATTGCGAACAGGATGTTCGCAAATGCGAGCATAAAAAACATGGCCATATGTCGCAATTGCGGCCCCTGGTCTAGCAATTACGAGACCTATTCACCAGGTCACACCAGAAACTTTCTGAGTTCAAAAAATCACTTTTTAGCCTATCCAAAACTTATCCGAGCCCCTTGGGCTCCAAATCAAGCATGCACACAAGTGTAATAACCTATACGAACTCACTTGTGTGATCAAAAATACCAAAATAACACCTAGAACTACGAATCAGACACCAAACGAATGAAATTTTCTAAGAAACTTAAGAAGTTTTAATTTTACAATCGGACATCCGAATCACGTCAAATCAACTTTGTTTTGCACCAAATTTTGGAGACAAATCATAAATACTGAAATAAACCTTTAACAAATTTTAGAACAAAATCCGAACCCAGTAGCAACAAAGTCAACCTACGGTCAATCTTAAAAATTCTTTAAACCTTTAAATTGCTAGTTTTCAACAAATTATGTTAAATCAAGTTAGGGACTTCCGAATTCGATTCCGGGCATATGCCCAAGACCAATTCACGATACAGACTCATCAAAACCGTCAAAACAATGATCCAGATCCATTTACGCAAGACATTGACCGTAGTCAAC
Source organism: Nicotiana glauca (assembly GCA_026770625.1). Taxonomy (NCBI): domain Eukaryota; kingdom Viridiplantae; phylum Streptophyta; class Magnoliopsida; order Solanales; family Solanaceae; genus Nicotiana; species Nicotiana glauca. The sequence goes on from MU722597.1 coordinate 14,326, forward strand.
TCAAATAAATTTTAAGGCAAAATTTCACATAAATTTTTTTCGAAAAAAGACACGAAATGTGCATGTAAATCGAGAAAGACTAAACGAAGCTATTAGAAGTCTCGGAACATAGAAATGAAGACTAAACCTGAAAATGACCTATCAAATCATCACAATGTATTACCTTTGGAATATAATTTTCATTCACCCAAATTTTACTAAATCAATATTTTTAACTACGTTTGTTATTTCTCTCTCGTGTAAAAAGAAAGCAAAAGAGAAAGAGGTAAGTCATGTAGAGAGATCTGTCATGTCTTAAATAGAGGTGGAAGAAGAAGGTGGTGGAGGATGAGTGGGGAAAGACACACGATGTTGAATTATAAATCTTATACACAAATGAAAATGAAAGATTAGGCTCAATGAAAAAATTATCAAATTTTAATTATGATTCTTTTTTCAGAAGAAATTCAAAAATAGCCAGATTTACAAGTGGTCATTCATAAATAGTCACACTTTCAAAAGTAATCGAAATTTAGCAACTTTTTATGTAAAGATAAATCTGAACGAAAATACTGTTCAAAATCCAGAAAATACTTCAGTATATTATATTGGAGTTCCAATATAAGTATACTGAAACTCCAGCATAATATAATGGAGTTTCAATATAAGTATACTAGAACTCCAGCATAATATACTGGACTTCGTATACCGATACAATATAAAATGCTGGAAGTTCATACACAGGTGCTTGAATCTCCAGTATAGTATATTGGAACTTTTCTCATGTTGGAGTTCCAACATAATATGCTAAAAGTTCATACACAGGTGCATCAAACTCTAGTATATTATGCTGGATCCATCTTTGTTGTAGCAAAATAGTGGCTATTTTTCAATGACATGGCAAACACTGGCTATTTTTGAGTGACCAGTCCGAAAATTGGCTAGTCGTGCTATTTTTTCCGCATGTCTGGTTGGGGGATTTGCATCTATACCCGCTTTTTGGGTCACGTTTTAACTTGTGCCCGCTTTGCAAAAAAAAAATTGCAAGCATACTCACTTTTTCGCATAACTTCAGTATACGGGACTGAAGTAGCAAAGGCAATCACGCACTTCAGCATTCTAGTACACGGGCCTGAAGTAGCAAGTGTGCTGAAGTTTTTGTTTGTAATTGCTGAACTTAAGCATAATAGCTGAATTTTTGTTCTCTATTTGCTGAAGCTTTTGTTTATAATTGCTGAACTTAAGCATAGTAGCTGAAGTTTTATTCTCTATTTGCTAAAGTTTTTATTTGTAATTGCACTAAATAAGCTGAAATTTTTTTGTCCTGTTCATTAATTTTGTCATAAAGCTTTTTCAAAAACTTCAGCAGAAGATGCTGAAGTTATTTAGTTTATTTATAAAAACTTCAGCTTATTTAGTGTTGAAGTTTTTTGTCCTGGATAAGCTTTTTCAAAAACTTCAGCAGAAGATGTTGAAGTTATTTAGTTCATTTGTAAAAACTTCAGAACTAAAAGCTGAATTTTTTTTGTCATGGATTCATTAGTTTTGTCATAAAGCTTTTTCAAAAACTTCAGCAGAAGATGCTGAAGTTATTTAATTCATTTGTAAAAACTTAAGCACTATATAAGCTGAAGATTTTGAAAAAGCTTTCTAACATATTAGATAAATAATCAGATTGTCAAGTGTATCTAAATCATAAATTTTGGAAACAATAAACGAGAAAAGAACAGAATTATCATTGCCTACTAACTTACGTACGTGGAAATATTCACAAATTATTGTCTACTAACTTATGTAATTATTTATAATTTATTTTTAAATAATCTGATAAACATATTTATAACAATCATCCCATGAACTGAAGTTCCATTGCAACACTAACAGCAGCAGAAAAGAAGAAGAAGAAGAAGAAGAAGAAGAAGAAGAAGAAGAAGAAGAAAACGAAGGAGGAGAGTGAGGAGGAGAAATGAGACTAAAGTTATTTAAAAAATGGTTATAAGTTACAAAATTTTAAAAAATATGATATATGTTAAATAGGGGTGACCAAGGCTGCCCCATCTTTTGGCTTGACCAATCACCTACTTGAATTAGATTCTTTTTTCTTTACAATTATCATAGTTGGAACGGCAACCAATAATTTCCAACAGATTCGTTATTTCCTTTCTCAAACAATAGTTATTTCTCAAAAACAAGAAATAAATGAGTTGTAGAGTTTTGAAAGTCTTCTCGTTCAAATCCGGGAAGAAAAGGAAATCGATTTTGTTTTTATTTAGAGTCTTTCTTTTAGCACTTTTGAGTAGAGTATAGTCACACATTATTGTAAATACTAAATCTTCATCTATAAATTATTTACACAATAAATTCATTCCACATAGCCAAGTTCCAAAAAGTGTCATGCAAAGCGAAGAAGGTAATTAACTTAGGTAAAATCGCTTTTCTATGAAAACATAACGATCTTAGTATATATAAACGAAGAGGAAACCAACATCAGCAAAAAGCCGTTAACTTCACGCCAAATTGCCATTCAACGACCAACTAATCGCAAAACCGCGTTTTACACAAGAAATCTTTACTTCTTTTTTTTATTTATTAAGAAATCAATAGGTCATGCAAATTAAATCATTCTAATTAGATTAAACACCTTCACTATATATATGTTTCAACTATTTCATTTCTTGCAAACATTTCATAAAAATTCATGACAATGGAGATTTCCATGAAGATAAATAATCGTACCTATAAGGTGGAAAATATATTTCCAATATTGTTCAATATTCCAAAAACTGGAAAAAACAAATGGAAAGTTAGTCATCAACTGAAAATCAAAGCGAGTATGCACACAACTGAAAAATCCAATAATTTTTATGAAGTTCTTTCTCTTTGCTCTGAGAATAATGTAGGGATTAATGATATAAAGAAGGCTTATAGATGCATGGCTCTTCAATATCATCCTGATGTTTGCAATCACTCAAATAAAGAAGAGTCCACGAGACGATTTATTGAGTTGCAAAAGGCATATGAGACTCTTTCTGATCCATTTTTGCGAGAAAATTATGATTATGAGCTAAGTTTGAGGGATTATTCTAAAGGAACATTAGGGAGGAAAGCTAGTGAAAATAGTAGAATTGTTCATGTGTGGGAAAGGCAGCTCAATGGATTGAGAAGAAAATCCTTCAGTAGGATGGAGAAAAAGAGAAGCAACTAAATTTGAAAAAGTCTTGCATGATATCAATTAGTACCGTGTTTTTATTGTTTTTTCATATTATTATTTTTTTGGTATTTCTTCCAATTTGATTAATTCCTTGATAAAATTCTTTTCCTTTTCTCTCATTTCTTTTAAACAAAACAATTAAATCATTATCAGGAGGTTATTCTTTTTTTATAAGTTGTTGTCTTTTAAGAGTATACTTGCAATGTAATATTGAAATGAGTGAGAATATTCTTGAGATTTATATTTAAGTGAATCGTGTTCTTTTAGCCCCTTTTGTTGTGAACATTACCAAATGTATTTTAGATTATAACCCAAAAAAGAAGCTCTACTTGTAAAATGAAAATTGATTTAAAACTTGGAAAAAGACTTATCTTAGATATTGTCTCTAGACTGACTCCCAAGAAAATATAGTGATATATGTCGTTTGAAATCTAATAAAGAGGCCTCTTTTTGTTGTTTTTTTCAAGATTTTGCTAACTCTTAGCTAGCGTTTGGACATAAATTTAGTTGAAAGTTGAAAAAATAATTTTTGAAGTAGTTTTGAAAAATTATTTTTGGAAGTTGAAATTATGTTTGGACATGCATTTTATTTAAAAAATATTTGAAGTATTGTGAGTGAGAGAACAAGTTTCACCCAAAATCTACCCTAAACTAGATTTTGGGAACTTGAAAAATAATTTCAGAAATTTTTCAAAAAAAGATCATTAATCTATGAACAAACAATATTTTCAAAAAAGATTTGAAAAAATATTGCCAAAATATATGGCCAAACGGGGCCGTAGTTGTGCTCTCTGCTCTCTTTCTTCTTTTACGCCTATACTTTAAAGTTTAAGAGTTGATGATAGGGGATATTCAGACACTTCTGGTAACTTAAGTATAGCAGTCTCCCACTGTTGAAGTAAAAATGATGAAGCAATAATGGGCCTAAAGCCCATCTGTCAAACAAGAGTCGGATGAGATCTTTACACAAATAGTCGGTTATATTTACTGTTTATTTTTTCAAGTCATATACATAGATTATACATTGTTTATACATATATAATACATAAATTATATATATATTATACTTCCACCGGCTATTTTTAGTTTAAGCGGTTGGATGAGTTGTTACTTGGGTTAATTCTTCAAGACTAATCAGCATCTCATCATACGGTTATTGAATCTTGATTAGATTTGTCGGGGGCAAGATTCCCAATGAATTGATGGCTAATTGTTGGAGAATTTTACACAAACAGCCGGCCAAATTTAATGTTTAGTTTTCATATCCAATATACGTAGATTATACACTAATTATACATAATTATTCAGTACATAACCTAAACACATATAATACATTATCTGCCAACTATTTTAAATTTAATCAGTTGACTAAAGCTCATTTGCTTAATAAGAGTCACAAAATTGCATCGCTTATCCTCTAGGTGATTGGTCTTTAAATAGTATTCTCGCCTTTTCCTTTGTTATGAAAATAGGCTTCTTCTTCACCAAAACACCGTAGTTCTTCAATATTAAAAGCCTAAAATTCTTGTTTGCTGATGAAAACTAAAAGTTCATGATTGATTGTTATTAAAATTATTTGAATGTTGATAATTTATGTTTAAATTTTTTGTCCAAATACTGATTTAGTGATCTGCTTTGAAAATCTCAAAACAATATTATTGGTCATTAGAAAGAGTTGAAGAAGACGAAGTAAGTCTTCTTGATTTGATGTTATTTGACTAAATTGGTGATTAAGGATTGTTTATATTAGTATTTGGAGGGTTTATTTCAAATTTGATATCATTTAGAGCATATTTGAGGTGATCTTATCGAATTGCAATTGAACACTTTATTGAACAACACTGATAAATTATGTCAATCAGTTAACTTTGATGAATAATTTAACAGATAAGTCGATTGCAGATAACATAAAATTATATTAATCCTGTAGAGTTTGATGAACAATTGAATGAGCACAAATTCATGCCAATTGGTAGAGCTTGTGAACAATTTAACAAATAGGTCAAATGCAGACAATACAATATCATGTCAATATGATAGAGTTCGATGAATAATTAAATAATCACAAAGTCATGCCAACCTGAATAATTAATAATATAGGTAGAATAAATATCTATCAATCGGTAGAGAAATTCCTGACAAGCAATAAGTAAGTATAGGGTCGAATATATTTTAAAAAAAGGGAAAAAAGAACAGACAGAAACAATATTAAAAGACCAGCCCCTTAAATGGTCATTTTTGTTAACAACCCAACAAGAGTCCATCTAAGGCTAATCAGTTCATTCACAATCCAGCCCGTTAAGTCTTGATTGGATTTTCCGTAAGGGAAAACTTCCCAAACTGTCATCCCATAAACAATTTCAACAAAAACTAGCCCACCATAAGATATCTACCCAAAAAGGCCGAAATGTCATTTTAATCCAAAAAAATTTCAGTTAATAGCAGTTTCTCTTCAATTTTTTTTTTTTTTTTTTACTCTAGGATAATCCTTACTGGTAGATTGCAAATTGTAGGTTAATTATTCTACTCGTGCATGAGGAGAGCCTTAATTCGAATATAGTTAATTGCTTTTCAATATGCAAGCTAATAACAGAAATTTAAAAATAGCCAGATTTACCACTGGTTGTTGAAAAATAACCAAGTTTCAAAAGTCATCGAAATTTAGCCACTTTAAATCTGAGCGAAAACACTGTTCAAAATCCGGAAAAAATACACCCGCAAATTTTACGGGAGTTCCAGTATAAGTATGCTTGAACTCCCGTAAATTTTACGGGAGTTCCAGGATAACTATGCTGGAACTTCCACAAATTTTACGGGAGTTCAAGCA